>JANHJO010000043.1:273593-286931 GCA_032468235.1 Pseudoxyrhopus heterurus
CCCCGTCCCAATTTTTGGCTATGTTTAGCTACTGGCTATTTTTCATTAGCATTCTGATTTCCATTATGCAACACTGGATCTATCAGGTAAAGCCCCCAGTAGAGCAGCATTATTCTCAATGGGACATTTCTTTTTCATTCCCATAGTTCCCAATCTCCCCCTTCAGTTGGGCTGGGGTCTGCCCTGCAGTTGCCTGCAAGGCTAACTATGTATTCTGCACATAGAACATTTTGTTCTCTAATTTTTTTAGCTGCCAAACAAGGTGGGCATGGATTGGAAAATTAACCCAGGGTCATAGAGAAAGCAGGTGTGTATGCTGGGCACTATTCATCTCAAAAAATGTGATCATTTTTGGTAACTGATCTCTTGCTCTGTTAAGTGTTTGCTTCTTTAAGGTGGCACGTTCACTAAATGCCTAAGCTTTACCTGTGAAATACCCAACAGGCAAGCATGCCAGAAGAAACCTCCTCCCACAAAGTCAGTCTAATGAATGAGCTTCTACAAGCAGACACATGTCCAGTGAGCAGGGGTAAAGTCTGTATGAGTAAAATAATAGTGAGGTCTTTCTCCCAGCAGGAAATGGTGTTGAACAAATAAACTACCTACAGGAAAATCAATGACATTTGAATTATGTGGAGGTCAAGGGAGAGTAGAGTGTTTACTATGTGATGCTTTAGTAATTGAATACTAGGAGGAGGCATGAATATCACCCTGGGAAATTATCTACTTTCCAGCTAGGACAGAGGTGCTTATGGTTGTATCTTTCTGGTACCAATGTGCTCAATTTCAGGCAGGATGCTTGAAACCAATGTTTGAAAATTGGACTGTTAATTTCTCTCCCACTATCTTCTTCAAGAGATAATAAGACGTAATAATCCAACCTGATCCTTGTAATGATTAGAGCTTAACATGTTGAGCAGCTAGATAAAAATACTGCTAATTGGCTAACCTACTTCTTTCACTGAGCATCTTTTTTAAGAGCCAATCTTTTGCTTTTCCTAGCAGGCCTGCCAATTCTCCATCAGAGCAATGTGGGATATGTTGCCTTGGCCATGAAATTGGTTGCTCAAATCTAAACCTAGGAGAAAAGTGGACCATTGTATAATGCTCGAGACATAGTTTCAACCTTTTACGTACCAGATACAGCTACATAACACATTACCTTGGCTGTGTTCATCCAACCAAATCCCAACAGCCTAATGGGATAGCCAAGTTTGCCTAACATGTTATGATAATGTAGTTCAATTGGTTTTGGTTTGGTAATTTATGGTTTAAGATAAACATGGCTAATTTGGATTGCCGTTGAGATCTGAACAAATAAGATGTCCTTGAATCAAAGTCTATAAACTGCAAATGACTACCGTATCTTAATCTTGGTTGGAGGAAGGCCTTACCTCTTTCTCTGTGCTCTAGGAAAGTCTGAACCATCGTACGAGAAGCCTGAGGCATTGCATGAAGAGCATGTGAAAAGTTAAATCCAAGGGAATGAAAGATAATAGCTCTGGATGGGGTTCAATAGAACCCTCTGGAGCAGGATTTCCCAATCTTGGCAACTTTAAGACACACGGACTTCAACTCCCAGAATTCCCCAGGTAGCAAATGAATTCTGGGAGTTGATATTTATGCATCTTAAAATTGCCAAGATTGGGAAATCCTGCTCTAAAGAAAAGACCCTGAGCTGATTAACTCTGAAAGCAATCTGCTGTAGAGGAAAGCCAGGGCTCTTGTAGCTTTAACAAAAGGATAGAGATAAGCCTTTTAATTGCACCTTTTTCTTCATGCCTGCAGGACAAATTGAACCTGTTAAAATTCTGTCTCTTACAGTAAGTAACTACAAATGGTGCAAATAATAGGAAGTCTGCTTGCCTTCAAAACTCTTCCCTTCCCAGAGGACTTTGCCCTCCTGCCACCTGGACAATTAGAGCAAAGTCTGCTCCCCAGCTTGGGCGTTTGCTGGCTATCCATCCCCAGCAGACTCATTTGTTACCAAGCAACATTAAAAAAAAAATTGACATCACTGGTATTACTTCCTTTTTATGTGATTGGTATTGTTATTAACTTAGTAAGTTGATTGTACAGTTCTCCTGTTCCACAACTCTCTAGCAGAATTTCCAGCACGGCCACCCAGTTATCATTCCTAGAATTTTTTAAGGGAAACGTTGCTGTAATAAAACTGGTAAGTACATAGCCCAGATTTGTCCACATAGGACAGACTAGGAAAGGAAAATGTCATTCTTGATAGCGTCAAGGTCTATTTCATTTCATTCAGGTTTGGATAAACTAGGAAAACGCCTTAACTCTACACTAGAAGGGATGAGCTCATGTTTTGCCAAGATGCTTTGCAAAGTATATATTTTCATAAGCATTTACACTTTTGCATTTTTGCCTAATTGCGTCTGGTGTTACAATTCACTCGACAGTAGAATGTATCTTGAAGCAAAGCCAGACTGAGTCCAGCCTGTACAGCATTGGGTCAAAGTATACAATCTTATCACCCAAAGTTAAGCGGCCTTTGAGAAAACACTTGCAATATTGAAGTAGTTAAAGAAGAATGCAGTAGGCAGGAATTACAGTACGAACAAGCACTGCCTAAAGGAAATTTATTTTTTGAAACACAGCATGTTGAAAAAAACTCTTTCAGTACTGATTGAAAGCAAAGGCAGCTCCTTCCTTTAGGAATGTGATAGCCTCCCCTCTTGTACCACACAACCCCACCTTGTGTTATTTCTGCTCTTGTGCGAGACTCAGACTTTAACCAATGAACCATGAGGGCTTCGCATTAGCAGCCATTGGGCACAGCCCCAGTCATAAACTGTCACCTGTGTTTACTGGAGCAGAAAAACGGCAACCTTGCAGCCATGAGGGCAGCATCTTTAGAAGAAGAAAAAACGTGTAGGTGATGCAACAACATCACTTGGCGGAGAAAGAATTACACTTTGGGCTTTTATGGGAGGGTTTCAAGGGAGAGCAAAACATGTCTGTTAAACCAAAAAGCAATTAAGAATGGTGGAGTATTGAAATAAATGTACCATCATGACACAAAATAGAAAAATGCACGCAGACAAAAGGAATAGGAAGGAACCTTATTGTTCATACATAGATCGTCCTTCTTAATTTCAGATCAGGTGTCTTGCCAACATAACAGGGATCAACTGTTTCTAATTCTCGCCCTTAACACTAGCAACAACATTGAACTCAAAATCTAGATCTTTGTAAAACACAGGTGCAACCTGCATGCAACTGCATTGACAACAATTAAGTCTTTATAAGAATGCACTACCAGACCGTGGCCTATTTGCAACCGGGCCATGTGAACGGTAGGCTGGTGTGTGCACAGATGTCTTGGAAGTCACTTCTATTCTTGCTTGAAAAAGCTATTTTTCCCAGTTCAGCTTTGCTTTCTTGATATTCATGAAAAAGATAGCTTCAGTTTTGATTCTGAGACCGACGCCTGGTAAGCCATCGATCATATCTGCCTATACTAAAAGGAAATGGGCTGCAGGTGACTAAAATCACAACACTATTTGCATTCCAATCTTTAAAGTAAAAATAGCTGCTTTTTGACTCAAAGGTGCTTTTTTTCTTCAAAAAGCAATTGGACTGTTTTTTTCCTAGAGGAAGAATAAGAAAACATTTTCATTTCTCATCCAAGAAGCAAAATATTTTCTTCTTCCTCAAGGAAAAAAACAGTCTACTTGCCTTTTGAAGAAGAAAAAAAAGGACATTTGAGACAACTATGACCTGGATGACTGAGAATCTCCACTGAGAGCTGCCTTTTGAATTGCACAAACCAGTACTTAAGCACCGTCTAAGATTGGCTTCTTGAAAAGTTCCTATGGTTCTTGGTCCCTTGATACATAGAAGTTTGTCTGAAGAAAATAAAGTGCACCTTGTGCACAATCTTTTTCTAACAAGAGAAAGAGGAAGGTGAATTTTTGTCATTACAATGATCTAAAAACAAAGAAAGAAGCACCATCACTGTAATACCATTGCAAGATTAACTTTGCTGCTCTCTAAATTAACTTTTTCTTGAGTTTAATTTTGATGAAACCTGAGGGGCAATTTCAATATGCCTCTAACTGCTGCTTAGAAGAGTTAGTCCTAATTTCTGGACTTTCAGATTTGAGGAACTTGAGCAGCTAAGAGGAGTCTATCCCAATGTGCTTGAATTCCTGATACTCCATGAGATATTTGTTTTACACATTTTGATATCATACTTACCCATCTTCTGACTTATTATTCTTCCTCTTCTTTTTCCTCTTCCTCTTCTTCTTCCTCCTCTTCTTTTTTTGGTCTCTTTCTCAGCCCCATTTCTGCATCCCTTCTCCATTTCCCATGGAAGTGCCCTTTCCCCTACCAATAGGCGTTTAAGGTATTTTTCCCCCTTTTTCTTTCAACTCACTTGTTATTATTGAAATTAACTTGGATACTCTATTATACATATTTTTCCCTTGGGTGAAAAAGGAAGGCTACCAATGCAATTGAGCAAGAGATTTTTGGATTCATGTGTATTGAAATATTTCAGGCTGTCTTAGAAGATCTCAACAAACATAATGGTTTTTTTTTGTTTTTTTGCAATCAAACTGCATCTTCATAACCACACTGCCATTCCCCCTCTTTCCTCTCTTCATCCCAATTTAAATCCTACATCACTTTAGTCACTGCATGCATCTGATGTGACCTGTAGTTTCTGCAAGATTACAGAGTGCCTTCATACAATGTGTTCATCTGAAAGGCTGGTAAAGACACCTTCTGAATTGCTACCAAAGGCTAAGAATGCTTGAGAAGATTAATAAAGTCAATCTAGCGCCCTCTAGATGTGTTTCAACTGCAACTTGAAAAAATTCCTAATGCAGAATGCCACCACCTACTTAGATAGCCTTACATAAAGAATAAATAGCAATACTATTCAATCAGCCTAAAAAAAATATCAATGCAAGTCTGCATCCCTTGGTGCTAGCATACACTAAGATGCATTTTCAAATTTACATGGAAATAAGTACAAGTGAGTGCCTTGTTATTTTCTTCCAAAGAAAATTAAAGCTTTTTTTCATATAGAAACCTGCCATTCTTTTCATTTTCCTAGCAAGAAGGAGCCTCAGATCTCCTTAGTGTTGATATTTCCCTTTATAATTCCAATTACACTAATAACGTTTAGCTATTAATGTTCACTTCTCACATATCAACACCTGCTTGGAGATGTTAGCAGTAACTGAAAAGCTTGCCAAGCCTGTTGCTTAGATAAGTCCCAGCATTGTAATCTGAGGCAAGATAATCATCTGAAATTGTATGGCACTATTGTGTACAAGATAACCAGATGTTCTCCAAAACCATGCATCCCACCAATGGCGATTGCTTATAGAATCATGTAGGAGGTTCAGAGGCCATTTTATACAATTGCCCTGTTTAATGCAGTGCCCAACAGAAGGATGCCAAGCCTCTGCCATTTTATTCCTATCTCCTGAAGTCTTGGCTACTCATAGTTCAGTGCCATCTGAACATTTCTTTCACTGCAATCCTTTATCTGAGTTAGGGAAAGACATGTTGAAAAGTATTAAGAGCAGGTCAGAATTCTGTAGTACTTCATGGAGAGTTCTGGATTAAAGAGATTAATCAAGCATATTGTCCTTGCCAAGGAATACTATACTTATAAAAAATTATCATTTCCGCAGGAGTATCTTAGCAAGCCTTATATATCATCTTCTGTCACTAGGCAGTAAAAGTCTGTCCTTGCATCATAGTTGCGAGATCCCAGGTCAGAAATGTCTATCTCATTCTTCTGGTTTTCCTCAAGCCGTACCTCTTCCATTGCTCCAAGACATGGACCATCAGGATCAATCTTAACAGGTGGTGGTAGACTTTTGATAATTGGTCTCCGGATTACTGTAGGACAAAAAAGAAGGGATAATGGGATAATATTTCCAAATGTTCACACAAGACTAGTTACTTTGAAGTAACAGAGCACATTATAATTCCTAAAAAATATTCAGAGTGAAGCTGTATCTAATACCAAACCCATTCAATACATTTTTAAGTAGCTTACTTTCCAGCAAATTATACATTGTTCTGGATCTAATATTTCGGCAAAATGCTATTAAGTCAGTGTAATAATTAAATTACATGAAATGCAAGAAATCTAGGAGGAAATTCCACTGGAGGAAATGAATTAAAATTATTTGTGATCAATACTTCAATCAAAAGTTGAACCCTGTGAGAAAACTCTAATTACAAACCTCTGAGATTTCGTATAGTCTGATCTTCTGTTGGTAGTTTTACACTTACTTTGCGTGTTTTACCTCAAAATATGCCTTCGCTTGGCATAAAAGGTAAAGGTAAAAGTTCCCCTTGCACATACGTGCTAGTCGTTCCTGACTCTAGGGGGCGGTGCTCATCTCCGTTTCAAAGCCGAAGAGCCATAGACAGTAGTAAAGGGGCTGATTTTTCAACCCGTAAGAAACTGGAGAGACTTTTAAAGCGAAAATGAACTTGTTAATTAAATTTGGAAATAACAAATTGGTTACTCTCTTCACTAATTTGTGGTTACAACTTTCAGCTAACCTCATTTATGGTATGTTAATGTGTTAACATTAATAAGTGATATTGCTCTGTATACATTATCAAGACCTGGATGAACAAGGATAGAAATACAGGTGGGTTTTTTTTTTCCTTCAAAATTTGTCATCCCAGATTTGGGGACTTACACCAACCTCAGTATCAAGGGAGGGGAAGGAGGTGGCAATGATGTTCTGGGACAATGTATATGATTTGAAGTTGTTCTTCATTGTCAGCATGTAGGTGCCTATCTATTAAGTTGGGGATCCGGCTGATGTACTGTCTGCCGGCTGCCTAGTGAGTTCCTTCCTGAATTTTGGCTGAAGATGGAATCTCCCCCTCTCTTGCCTCAGTTAGTGGGTTACTTTAATTTCCATGGCTTTGGGGAGGATCTGAAAAGGCTCAGATTTCATGCTTTCCATGGCAACCACAGGACATTCCCAATAATTTGGGATTCACAATTCACAAATGTGGACACAAATTGAACTTTGTTTTGTATCAAAGATATTGTTGACTGATCTGGAGATGGATAATACGATCTTGAATCTATTGCAAAGACCAGATCACTTTCTGATTCAAGTATGTCACCTCTGTAAGCTCAATTAGGATGGGCCACCCTTAATGTCTTAGGGATCTAGAAGGTTTTCAACATAATTAAGAGTTTTCCAATTAATCTTGTAGGCAGTTCTATTAAGGATCTGATTGAAGATTGTGAATGTAAAGGGCTTCACAAGATTTCCCTCAAACAATCAGATCCCGTGGTGGTCTCTGGTTTACCAAGTCTGGGAAGGTGAAGCAACAGAAATCATGCCTTGAGAAAGTCAGGAAGTGAACTTGACTTAGCACAATAAGAACTAAACCTGTCCTGTGCAGGTAAGAGTGCTGAAGCATTTTTACTTCATCTTTATAGTACAGTAGGTTGTCCAGTGTAGTAAAGTTACTTAGGGAGAGAGAAAGAGGAATATCAGCTGCCTGGCCAGCATGGCTTCATTTCAAAAGGCTGTAAAAATGGAATCTTTATAGGTATTCCACAATGAGTGAAAATTGAAATTGCCTCATACTGGTGGGCACAATATAATGGTTGGAAAGATAGTTGCTGTGAGTTTCCTTTTTTATTGTATGTTATGTTTTTTCGGTCATACAAATGTGAATTGCTAGTCTTTAGAATAATGTATAAATAACAAATAAATAATAGAGCAATAATAAGAACATAGGAAAATCCATTCAGATTCAGTCCACAAAACCTACCTACTCCAGCCTTCTGTTCTGCAATTGTAGGCAAAGTCCATCCAAGGGCAGACTGTATGAAGAAATTCTTCAGCTAATTTATAGACAACCCTACACAAATGGTGGATTTGGAAACTACCAAAAGCAACAGAATTGGAGAGAAGAAACAAGTAGCAAGGTTCAACCCAATAAAAATGTATCTTGTGCAAAGACTTATATACTACTACATAGTGCTTTAGAACACTCCCAGAGCAGTTTACAAATGTCAGCATATTGCCCCCAACAATTTAGTGATCACAGAAGGATGGAAGGCTGAGTCAACCTTGAGCTGGTCAGGATCAAACTCCTGGCAGTGGGCAGAGTTAGCCTGCAATACTGCATTCTAACCACTGTGCCACCAGGGCTCTTAAATATATAAACTAAATATTTATTCTTAACTTTGATTAAACATTTATTCATCTACGTTTTATGCAAAGAACATCACATCAGATGGTGCTCTAAGTCAATTAACAGAGTTGGGGACAACTTCAATGGCTCTTAAGCCTTCATGCTCCAATCACAACAAGATACTACGTTGCTTTCAATCCTTTCCCAAAGCCATTTTGATTCCTCTTGACTACATTGCTCATCTTTATATATATTTGCAGATTTTGCATGAATACTGTGCAAAATCTTACTGTGCAAGAGAAAACTAGAAGTTTATACCTGGGTAAAAGTGCAGATGTAATTCACCTGTTCTTTTACTTCCTTCCCTTTCCTTAGTTCCTAAACATTGTCTGACTCAACAGCAAGAGCAGCACACAGATTTGATCTTTCCAGTCTGTCTTCAGAAATTCAATTTTTTTTCCCTTGAGATCTAATTTTTATTTAATTATGTCTGGTAGATAAATCCATTGTGATACTAATGCCATTCCACAATTACTTCATTTTGTACACAAATATGATGACTCATTATGTTTGGCAATTCTATGAGTCATACAACTCTTTCCACTGGAGAATTCTTCTTCAACATGAATTGCTCAGTAATATTAGGAGCCTTGATGGCTAGCATTCAGCAGGTAACATGCCAAAAGCAAGACATTCTGTGGACACTTGTCCTGTAGTAGACAGGTTCATTATCTTTTCTTATTAATGATTTGTTGATTGTATTATTATCAGACCACACTGCCAAGCAATCTTTTGATACAAAAGATAGACAAATTATCTTGATTATATTTTGCATGCACTTTACAAAGGTTGACTGCAATCAGGACTTATTATTTCATTCTGTATTTGTGTTTGTATTTGAATTTCCTTTGGTTGGGGAAAAGACAAGAGAAACCAAATTATAATTCCTAAGAGATAATTCTCATGCAAGTTAGAGAGTAAGAAGTCTTGAGCACCCAAAGATGCTGTTGTACAAGACAAATGAGAGCTTCCAATAAGCTGCAGACCAATACTGTGACATGAACAATCCTTATTCATGATAGTGAACATAGCCTTTTTGCAAAATAAGACAACCACTGCTGTCACAATTACAAGGGAAGCCCAGCCAAGCTCATGAACTGCTTTTATTTTTTCCAACAATTAAAATCAGAGAGTATAAGTGAGCTTGGTTTTGTGCTGCCAGATGCTGGTAAATCTTTTATGAACACTAAACTTATTTTGCTCCTGTTGCTAAAATTAAAATGTATCGCCCTGCAAGCACAGCCTGTATTAGCAAATCCCCAATGCCAGGACTGGTTCATTAAATCTTCTGGATTTAATGAATGCCCACAGATGTATTTTCCTACCATTGATCTAATGTGTGCCCCTAGGCCTAAATGCCTAAAAAAGGAATAATATGAAGTAGCTACAATAGCTCCAGGTTTCAGGCTCTTCAGAGTAGAAGCAGGGCTATTCAATGGCTACTTTGCCACAATGGCAGGGATGTGTTCCAACAAGTAACTGTAAAGAACAGATTAAAAGGGCAGTATTGCACCTGGATGGAAACCCAGAGAACTTCTATGTTACTCTGAATGAGTTTAAATCTCTAGATCCAGATAGATCACATCTAGGATACTCAAGGAGTCAAGTGATAGTCTGGCCAAAGCATTATAAATTATATTTGAAAAATCCTTAAGAGGGATCAAATGTCAGATGACTGACAGAGAATAACTATTGTTCTTCTTTTCAGAAAGGGGGGAGGAGGATCCAGCAACAACAGATACCTCAATCTGACATCAATATTTGGACAAACTCTATAGAAGATCATAAGAGCAATCCCTAAGTACCTTGAAAGCACTGAAATTATTACCAGTTGTCACTGCATTTTTGCCAGAAACAAAAGAACTAATTTTATCACATTTTCTTTTAAATTGAATAGCCTGTTGAGTAGAATGTGGGAAAGTTGTAGAGGAATACATCTAGATTTCAATAAAACGTCCAACAACAAGCCATGTGATGTTCTGAGTAGTAAGTTAGTGAAGTAAATACTGAATAGCATAAGAATAAGTGGAGGCATGGCTGTCTCAGAAATCGCAATCAAAGGCTGCTCATCAAGCTGGAGAGTCCTTAAGGATAAGAGTCCTTACCGACTGGAGTGAGGGATCAAGATGCGTACCATAAAATTCAGCCTAAGATCCTTTATAATACAACATTTCTGTTAATGACTTGGATCAAGAAGTGGCAGGAATGTTTATCAAATTTGCATATGGGAGGAAATTGGATAGGACAGCAAGATGGCTGATATAACATTGCAAAGTATCTGGACCTGTTAAAGGATATAACCAAATGAAAGGTGCATGTGTGAAGTTCTTGACTGAGAGAATAGACATCAAGGACACAAATATGTGATGGGATACCTCACTTAAGAATAACACCTTTGAAAAAGGAATTAAAACACAAAACAATTTTAAACTGCATATGAATCAGTCACTTGATGTGGCTGGGAAAATAGTAAATGCAATTTTAGTTATAACAACAGAAGGAGAGTTTCCAAATCAGGGGACCTATATAGAGAGAGACTTCTAGACTGCTATTCATTTTTGTTCAAATCACGGGAAGTAATTGTTCTATATTTTATTCTACTTTGGTCAGATCTCACCTCAAGTACTGTTGTGGACACCTTCTGATTTTAAGAAGGGGTCAAACAAATTGGACACAGTATAGAGAAGGGCAGTTAGGATGATCAAGAAAATTTAAATTGAATGGAAAGAAGTCAATATTTATCTTTCAGAGAAGAACTGCAGTGAAGAGGATATGAGGACAGCCTTCAAATACCTAAAGAATATCAAAAGAAGAGAATATTTGTAGCTTGAGGTGAACTGCGGGATCCTTGGTGCTCTCTGAGCTTGGCTGTTTTTTTGCAGATGTTTCATTATCAAAGCAGGTAATGTCATCAGTTCTACAAAGGCGTGGGGTTTGCTCTCATTTTATATATAAATGGCTTGCCCTGTCGATGTTGGTGGAAGTAGTCTTGGTGGTTCCTTAAGTTGTTGTTTATTATTTGTTTGTCTGAGCTGCTGGGTTCTTGATTGGGGCATTGTTTAACTTCTGTATTGTTGGTCTAATTTTAATCTTGGTATTAATCTCTGCTCCTCTGGGTGTTGATTGCTGGTGAGATGTTTTGGTCTTTTTATTTCCTGCTAATTAGTGTTCATGGATGTTAATCTTCTGCCTGTTTGTCCTAGATAGTGGCTGTTATAGTCCTTACACTGTATGTTGAAGATGATTCCTGTTTTTATTCTGTGGCTGCTGGGCCTTTTGGTTTACTTTGGATATTTTGGAAGTCTTTAGTAGGTTTGTGTGCTATGGTGATGTCATGTGGTTGTAATAGTTTGTTGGTGGTTTCTGATATGTTTTTGATACATACAGTAAAGAATGTCGTGCAGAAGAATATATATCAGTAAGAGTAGCTCAATACTGGAGCCAATTATCCAAAGTGGTAAGAGATTCAGCTTCATTGCATATGTTTGATTGAGGCTAGACAGAAATCTGTAAAGCATGTTTTAATTTGAATTCCTGCACTGAGAAGGTAGTGGGCTTGACGGTCTAAATATCCCCTTCCCCTTCCGATTCTGATTCATAATTTTTATTGCTTTTTTCAGTTTTGATATATTGGCATATATTTGACACAGGAAGTTAGAATGTTACTTAATGAAAAGATTATATGCCACCCTCCCATATTGCTACATTAAAATAAATTTATCACAATAATTAAAATGCAATCTCCATCTATCTACAGTATATACCACTACACAATTTATGGTTGCTGCAAATTGTTTTATGGAAACTCCTGTCTTGCTTGCTGATCAGTATTTAATATGAATTTATAAACATGTATGGATTAATTAGCATGCAGTAAACTGTGCCACACAGCATGCTAAGGAGGTTCACTGGGTGTAATATTTTTTGACTTTTACACAGACTGAGGCCAGAAGTGCTTGGGCAAAGCAGGGCTGGTTAAACACCATTAGGTCATTTGGAAGTCACAGAAACAGCAAAGAATGGCACTGAGGGGGTAATCAATCAAAACATATTAAAATATTAGGGGAACATGTCCTAATATAAATATCATGAAAGTTAAGCAACTTTAATTAGGGTGATTTAAACCTAACTGTGCAAACCTGGACTGGAAGAAGAGAATTTCTGAGTTAAAAGTAATTCTCAGGGGATACATTTATTTATTTATTTGTTTGTTGGAACTTCTATGCTGCCCTATTCCCGAAAGACTCCGGGCGGCTCACAACAAACAATCACGATAAAAACAATCATAAAAATTTACAATATAAAAATACATTTAGATAAATAGTTAAAAAACCTAAAATTTTAAAAATTTTAAAAACTCACTGCTGTCTTGGTTCCAGGCCCAATTCAAGGCGCTGCTTGTCATCTTTAAAGCCCTTCACGGGCTGGTGCAAGATTATTTGAAGGACTCTCTTTTACTAATTACATCTACTCAACCCACCAGAGTAAAAAAAAACAAAAAAACAGGATATGTTACGGATCTCATCTCTTAAGAAGGTCAGTGGGGCCTAAAGGTGATACAGAATGGGTGGTACGATTGTTTTTGCCAGGGGCATGTGGGCATTTATTGTTTTTGGTATTTGTAGTTTTATTTCTGTGAGCTGCCCAGAGTCACTTTGAGCAAGGGGGGGGGGGGTGCCTATAAATTTTCTTAAGAAATAAAATAAAATAAGCATCTCTTTACTTAGTATATTCACAACATGGAAGTATCTCAACATATGGTCATTCTTTGAGTTTCCGTCTTGATTTTGACAAGTGAAGGTTTCTCACCTGCATCTCTCGCTGCTCCCTCTGCTCTTCTGCCTGGCTCAGGAGAAAACCTTCAGCCAGGGACACCGCCTGGGAGCTGGTCTCCGCTCCACACTCCCGGACCCAGCTCTCCATCTCTGGGGGCAGGAGAGCCACCAACTGCTCCAAGATCAAGAGGTCTAGCATCTTCTCCTTTGTCTTCCTTTCTGGCTGAAGCCACTGGCGACAAAGCTGGTGGAGGCGGCTGCACATCTTCCGGGGGCCCTGGTCCCACAAGGAGCAGGACAGAGCACCCATCTTCCTCCGGGTGGCTTCCTGAAAGGC
>JANHJO010000043.1:292732-302815 GCA_032468235.1 Pseudoxyrhopus heterurus
ATTGTAAACCGCTTAGAGAGGGTTGCAAGCCCTGATAGGCGGTATATAAATACAGTGCTATTGCTATTGAAGTCCACCAGGCTTAAAGTTGCCAAGTTTGGAGACCCTGTTGTTGACAACCAAGAAAACAAATACATGGATCACAGGAAAAAAATCAACCCACAGTTCTTACTCAAGGCACAAATGAGCAGGCTCAAATTATCCTACTTTGGACACATTATATGAAGACCCAGCTCTTTGGAGAAGGTTTTAATGCTGGGAAAGGTGAAAGGAAAAAGAAGAGGAAAAGATGAATGGGCAGAGTTACAGAAGTGATGTGTGCCCTGTTGGAAGACCTGAAAAAACCTGGTTAGGGAGAGATCATGATGTAGAAAATCTGTCTATATACTTGCTAAGAGTTGACAATAACCTGATAGCACATAAGAAGTCAACAAGCTTGTATAGGAACAGGACAAGAGTATTATATTGAAATGACTGCCTTAAAAAAAAAACCAGGCAGCTTTTTTTTGGTGATTATAACAGGAAAAGAGCAATATCTTTTTGATTAAGGGCAAATTTGTTAAGAAGTTGGAATGAAAGGGGAGCAATGCATAATTCTGACAGAAAGTAAAATATAACTAGGCATTAAACATAAGAAAATATGTTTCTCATTTACTGATATTTCTAAATTGAATAGGAGCAGATCATTAATCTTTCCTTCTGACTCTCCTTGAATGAACAAGAGAAGTAGGCTGTCAGTCTGATCTTAATCAGAGTGGGGCTCCGGATTTGGCTATTTTTTTTCCTTATACCAAGAGAAAGCAATTATACTGAGAGTATGTAATTTGAGTATATCACTCTCAATAAAATTAACAAATACCGGTAGTAATTGATGTTGGTATTAGCAAGTTTCTTTTAGAATATATTTCAGTTGGTTAAAAAATAGTCTGTCTGATTCAAAATCCACAAAAGCTGCATCAATTTATTTATGTTAAAATGAATTAAATGATCAAGTACAAAATTGCTCTCTAATTTTGAGCCATTGGCTCATTTTTCGGCAGTTTCATCAAGCACTTCCTCACAAGTAAGTGAGAAGTATTTCACTTATATATTTTTTTAAAATATCTATTACACTGATTGGTGTGTAATTTATTACTCCCTTTTTTAGAAAACTGGGATCAGCGTTCTTAGAACTTATCTTGATAGAACGTAACCCTTTTATATTTATTGAATGAAATGATTTAGCCATGACAGAAAAGCCTCCATCAAACACTACTTTAAAATCTCTCTTGAGATAATTTCTTCTTGTGCTGCCTTATTTTTGAGAAGAGATGTTAAATGAGAGCTTTACTTTTGGTATTTGGGGGGGGGAGGGATGACCCAGATCAGGAGCCCCAGCTATTAAGATCAGAGTGACAGCCTGCTTCTCTTGCTCATACAAGGAGAGTCAGAACGAAAGATTAGCGCACTGCTCCTATGCAATTTAGAAATATCAGTAAATGGGAAATTTATTCAAGTTTGTATAGCTTCTTTCATGCACTGATTGCAAACTGCAGAGCCCTCCCATGTTGGATTTAGATGGAAATGTTTCAGGTAGCAGCACCGTTTTTGAAACAGGATTTCTTGTTGTTAGTACTGCATAGGAGGCAGATATTTCTACAGTCTTCATTTTAATTCCCTTCATCGCTTTTATTTACTTATTTAGGATTCTTTATAGTGTAAATTAAATCATGCTGGTCTTCTAATTGGTAATAAACCTCAAAAGAGGAGGTTTAAAACTAAAATAGAGTGTTAGTTACTCTACAGTTTATAGGGATCTGAATATGTTAAGCCTTAACAATGGCAAAAAGCGTTATTGCTCTCTTGCATATCAAAGTATAATCTCCATATACTGGCAAAATGAAAGATCCACCTAAACTCCATTTTATCATTAATGGCAATTTGTGTGTGTGTGTGTAAAATTTTAAAGATGAATTTAGCACTGTGTAAATGTAGTCCAACCATCAGGAAATGATTCCTTGTTACTGATGTTGATAGCTAATACCTGCATACTGAATAGAAGCAACAAGGATTTATATGACTGAAAATGTCATTTTCCCTAGGAACATCACTTATTTTGGTATACATTTAAGAAGCACAGTGGGCACCAGCAAACAAATATAGTACAGATCACATTTTCTGCTAGGTCATGTGACTCAAAACTGAAAACAAATTCACTTCAGAGTAAGAAATGAAAATTACAATTCTGAAAATTACATGAAGACCATCTTGTGATGATCTCCAGATTTTGGCCAGTCCTCTACCTCCACATGGCTGACATGCTTCTGTGTTTCAATCAGCTATAATGATTTTGGAAAACGCGGACAGAAAATAGAAAGAATCACTCTCCATGACTGTGAGAGAATTCTGGAAGAGTGAGCGAGGTGAAGAAGACAAAAACTTCAAAGAACTTTTCAAAAATATAGCAATATATAGCAATAGCATTAGATTTATATACCGCTTATCAGTGCTTCACAGCTCTCTCTAAGCGGTTTACAGAATCAGAATATTGCCCCCAACAATCTGGGTTCTCATTTTACCGACCTCAGAAGGATGGAAGGCTGAGTCTACCTGGAGCCTGGTGGGATTCGATCAGCCAAACTGCTGATCGGCAAGTCTGCAGAGTAGTCTGCAGTACTGCATTCTAACCACTGCACTATCGCAGCTCCTTGTTCTGCCTTTTTCTGATGTCACACAAGGAAAAACAAAAATCAAACAATATCCCCTCCAGATTTTAAATGCACCTCTGTTCTATGCAATAAAAGAGAAAGGCAACTAGTCTGAAAACTGCATAGTAAGAATGAAAGAAGACGCCCTTTTCTTAGAAATGTAATATTTAATAAAAATACGGGTAGTCTTTGACTTACAACCATTCGGTTAGTGCCCATTGGAAGTTACAACAGTACTGAAAAAAGAGATATGGGACCATTTTTCATGCTTACAATCACTGCAACATCCCCACGGTCTCATGATCAAAATTAAGATGCTTGGCAACTGTTGCAGTGTCCCAAGAACATGTGATCCCCTTTTGTGACCTTCTGAAAAAGTCAATGGGAAAACCAGATTCACTTAACGACCGTGTTACTAATATAAGAACTGCAGTGATTCCCTTGACAGCTGGAGCAGGAAAGGTTGTAAAATGGGGCAAAATTGTCTTAATTGTCTTGCTTAGCAACAGAATTTTTGGGTTCAATTGTGGTTGTAAATTGAGAACTACTTGCATATAAATACATGCTGTCAGACTTCTAGCAAATCATGGAATAACGCATTCTGTTCAACCCCGCACTTTGTACAGAAATCCAAATTAAAGCATTCCTGACAGGTAGCAGTCTAGCTTTCAACACGTCCACTGCAGGAGAACAAAACTTTCCACGGTTCCTTTTCTTGAGAATCTGGTCCTCTTTCTATGTCTTACACTGTTTATATGCTCTACCACCACCACCGCCCTGTTGGAATTATTTGCATTTGATCTTTTAATGTATTCATTTTAGAATCCTTTCTGAGCTCTTTTTTCCAATTAATTTCCGTTTGGCAAGAAAATAATTTCCTGATCCTCTCAAACAGCAGCCCAGCCCATCATACAATTTACTTCTGGCACAAATCAGGAAATACTACATAGAAAACTTAAATTAGACACTTTTTGCTAAGCCAGGAGATATTTCATTCGTAGGGAAGGGGGGGGAAATCACATCTGCTGTTTTTTTTTTCCTATGGAATAAGGATTGTTTCAAATATTCAACTTATTTACTAAGCTTGTGTAAAATTATTTTCATATCTCAAGAGAAGTTTCCATCCCTCCTTCAACAACCCAATGAAAAAGACCATGTTATTATCCATTTATCGTTGATATGAAAACAGAAATAAGTGTAAATAATAAACGAGTACATTGATATAATGTTTTTCTACATTCCTGCTTTGAGAATATTTGTGTTTTTTCATCTTCATTAATCCGTATCTTTTATTTGCCTTTGAACTATCTGTGCATTAAACATCTTGGGTGAAAAACGGTATGTATTATTAATTTTTATTTTTCCTGGTTTTGATGCCTCATTATGGATTTTTCCTTCTTTCTTTTAAAGACAAGACATTATAACATTTTTTCTTACAATTTTCTGCAGCAGCACTTAAGACTAATTCATTATGGAGACAGAGAGAGATGTGACTTGTCAGACCCAATAATCTATTTTCTAGCAAGGATGGGGAATCTCCACCTACCAAAGTTGAAAACTGCAATTTTCAGCATCCATCACTAACTATGCTGGCTACTGGGACTATTATCTTGGGAAGTTATAGATTCACCATTTCTGAAATAGTCAATTATGAAAAGTTGCACAATTAGCAAATGTTTCTAATTTATTTTACTACTACATGAAATCAAAATCTAGACCTCAAAGTATAGCCAAAGCTTCTCAATATCTAATGCTAATTAGGTAAATAATTAAAAGACTGACTACAGTCCTTCTCAGAGGAAAAGCTCCCTCTACATTTAGAATAACATCTCAAATATTGTCTTGCTATTCAAAAGAAGAACCCAAAGGATAAGATTGCAGCCTTTTTGCTCCCAGTTTACCATGGAACCAGCATGCCACATCAACAAGGTCACGTTGCTCTTGTGCTGCTTTAGCAAATTAATGGCTGGATGTGCTATGTCCCGATATTGGCTCTCAAAGACAATGAAGATTGGCTTCCGGGAGAGTTCCAGCAGTCTCCAAAGACCTTCCCTAAAAAAAAAGGGCAATGGCGTTACAGAATTACCAACAAAACTTGGTCTTTATTATTATTTATAGTTCTGCATTCTGCAGAAAAACACTTGCATTTCTTTCATTAATCTAATATATATCATATCCAAGCTTCATTAAGCATAGAAGCATATCAGTTGCTCAAATATCAAAAGCTAACATGCAAAGTACAAATTTTAGTCTCTTATGTATCATTTTCAAAGCTGTAGGAGAGATTTGACTTGCTGTGAATAAGATAACCTAGGAGTCTGTTTTAAAAAAAAAAGTGATTGCATGCAAATATTACATTCTCCGTGTCTTCTACTATAGCTTGGAAGATTGAGAATGAGCCACATGCACATAATCAGTTAAATAGAATATTTACTGTATTAGTTTTTCAAGTCAGAAACCTTGATATTCAAACCAAACAGTGACCTGCAAAAATTCAGGAAACAGAGATTGGAAACCAGAATAAATAATAAGTTTGAAAACTTAGTTTGAAGGATTCATACAAGGAACAGTTTATTAGTTTATGCATCATAGCAAAATCCAGTTTACAAGATAGTACAGCATTAAAAAAGACATAATGAGAGAAGGGAGCAAGTACACACACGCACACAAATGTTAAAGAAATGAGTGTCTGTTTACTTGAAATTATTGTTGCACCATTCTTGTTCTAAATATGCATAAGAAAGAACCACAATAAGGCGTCGACATCGGCTGACATTCACAATCAGATCTGCAGAAGGTTCTGGAAAAGAAGATTATTTATTTGGATTTTTTTTAAATCATTCATCTTTACCTTATGCAAGAGCCTTTTATCATCACCATTCAAATCCAAATTAAGTCCCATAATTTGGGACTTAAAAATGTTGGGATGGAAGATCTCTATCAGATCTCTATCAGAGAATCAGGGGAAATATAAACTTGTTGATCCTGCTTAGTTTTTTAATAGCTCCTGATTCTTTTAACCAAAGTATTCTTTAGGAGCATCTCTTTCAAATAAGATATTCAGGCCACATTTTTAGACTGGCTACTTTCCTACCTCAGGGCTATTCTTGAGAAAAATAGCCCTGGGTGACTATATCTTCTTCTGGCGACAATTAAGCTGTAAAGTTCCACAGGAATTTATTCTGTTCCCAGTGATGTCTAATATTTAGATGAAAACATCAGCAGGGACTTCATCAGTACATTGACAACAGCAGGCTCTATGTCTCTATATTTTTTGAATTAAGAGAATTTGTGCAGCTTTTTGACCGATGTCTGAATGTGGCATTTCTTTTTCAAGAATAGGCAAATAAAGTGAAACTGAATCCTGACAATAGTGGCACTGCAGAGAGGGCTTCTTGTTCTAGATGGGGGACATTTCTTCTTAAGGAGATGATGAGTTTCAGAATCTTCCTGAAACCATCATGATGAATGGAGATGCAGATCTTCCTTTGGAAGGAGCGTCTTTTTTTTTTCTATTCCTTGGCCTCAGCTATTAATACACTAGCAATATCCATTACACACTACCCTGGTTGTTAAAATCTAATGGTGCTCTGTTGTTATTGCTTTATTGCCAGGAGTTCGCTGTAAGGTGGCCAATTTGATCTAGTGGTTAACATGGATTATTCAAATATAAAACATATTCACTTCAGTATATCAGCTTTCAAAAAAAGCTACTCTGTTATGAACATGAGGACAAACAAGTAAATTAATTACACATTTCTCTTGATTCACTCAAATCATTCCACAGGACCAAAGTGAATAAACCTAGGCCTTTGTGGGGTACCTCTAAGAACCTGCTGCTGAAATTTAACAACAAAATGTTCAAATTGGTGCAAATTATTTAACCCTCATTCCATTTGAAGGCAAGATTAGGAGTGGTTTGCTTCTGGGAGTCTTCCTGTTCCTAAGCTAGGCTGTACAGCCAACCTACGAAACACTGCCCTTTTTTGTGCCAGGTTCTTACCTGAGTTGGGCAGAATGTCCTTCTCATCTAAAAAGAGCTTGTAACCATAGCGATTCTCTAGCTGTGGCTTCACTATGAAATTCACAAATTTTCTATCATCCACTGAATCAGCGTAAGATACATAGGCATCATAAATTTTTCCATCTGTAGAAAAAAGCATAGAGAAATACAGTGTTATTTAAAAAAACACAGATTGTTTTTAAAAAAATCAGTCTCATCTAATTCCCATGGTACCCACAGCTTTTTGTTGTGAAATTTCAAAATGGGATGGAGAGGCGTTAACTTTGACCTTTGAGTTTGGAATAACCTTGGAGGCAATATCCCATAAATAGATAGAATAATAGACAAAATTCAACTGAAGAAAAGATACAGGAAATAAATTCAATAAATTATACATATGCTGGCTTCCCTCATCTACTCCACAGATCCCTGGGTGTCAAGAGACAGCAGACTGGCACCTGTGGTGGCATCTGATTATTCCCACTTAAAAGAAAGATGTAAAAATATAGGCTTGGCTAGAATTTTAAGATCCCATATAATTTTCAAAAATCCCTCCTCTCTTATTTCAATGACTTCTCCAAATGTTAAATATTCTGAATCAAGAGGAAAAGGGACACATATATACCATTGATTTCTATTTCTCCATAATGATTCCGGTACCAGAGCAGAGCATTCAATCGGCACTTCACATACATTATAGCTACAAATAGCAGGAGTGCTGCAGCAAAAAACGTGGCTAGCACTACGCCCAAGTGCCCAACAGTCTCTTCTGAAAAGGAAGCAAACAACATTAATTACAATTTGTGGCAAAACAGTACACTGTAGGGTAGAGTTAAAAGTGAAAGCTGATTCTATTGGGGGGGAAAATGACGCATTGCTGTCTAAACAAGAATAACAGCAACATAACTACAGAGGTGAGCAGAATTTGAAAAATGGAAAGTTACAATTCTCTGTGGCGAGTATTCCTATCCACAAAATAATAAATAAAGGTCTTGGGATGAAGGATGGATGTGAAGTCAATTTCTGACAGACATCAGAGTCGAGCTTATCTTGTTAACATTTGTACACAGAAACTGGCTTTTAAGTCTTTTGGGCATCTGAAAGCTGCAGAAGAGCACTCTAAAAAAAGTCTGCAGAATGCTCCTTTAAAATAACATAGTAGCATGTCCAGAGTCACTGAGGAACCGTCCATGCTTAAAACCCCAAAATGTGTTTTGCCCTCCCCCAAATTTAAAATATGCAGCATGGATGCTACTCAACATTTACATTTTTGTTGAGAAGGGGGGAAAAACGTATTTTTGAGCCAAGCTTAACTCTGGCTAGTAAAAATCGATACATTTCTTGAAGAATCCAAGCCAAGTTGAAGCTCAACTCCTGAAGACTTCGTAGACACCTCCAAGCAGGGATATTTTTAATAATATGGAAATGAAAGAGTACACATTTTCACAGTTGTTACTTACTAACATGATAACAAATAAGAATTGGTTCTGACTTTTTGTTAGTTGCACTATGAGTATTTTCAGGCTAATATATTCAATGTCTCACAACGCATTGCCCTGAAATTATTTTACAGGATGTAAGTGGTTTGCCACTATATTACCTTCTTCCAGAATGTTTTTCAACTTCCCAGCCTAGTCTACAACCATGAAAATTTTGTTGTCACCTGGTGCCATCATGTGGCAATTTCTCTCCTTAGATTCACAGTTACAATATTGCTCTTATGCAATGAGCTCCTAAGCTAGTGCTGCTTCTAATTTTCAAAAGCCCAATGTTTTACCCACCCTCTTTTAATTTAAGCACAAATATCTTTTATTTCCTCCAGGATATTGAGGGTGTATAACACTCCTTCATTCTACTTTGTGCTCACAAAAATCATCCAGCAGATGGAAGGCCAACTTAAATTCCTACACCCCATGTTTTAAAGCTGCATTAATAATGAAAAAAACTACATGAATGTTTATTTTATGACCATACAGCAAATACAGCAAATAAATATTTTAATTCATTAGTTTGTCATTTGATCAACAGAATCAGAAAACTTCTCTTGAATGGAGATATATTATTATGATGATTTAGTGAACTCACTGCTATTAAACAATTAATGCTGTGCACATGTAGCTGCAATGATAATCAATAGAATCTTTTATGACTGTTTTCACGGGCACACTACCTGATTTTTTCAGTGTAAAAAGAGCTGTACTATTTCTAATGAAGCAGGCAAAAACTCCATAATTTTCATCAGTCATGTTTAGTGCTAAAGAACTGGAGATAAATATTTTGGTTTCATTGTCACTGAACCTGGAAAACAAACAAAAAAGTTAGCATACTGCTAAATACTGTTATTTTGGAAGAAAAGCAAATGACGAGAATCAAGAAATTTCAAAATTGGGCTACCCAAAAATGTTAGGGAGCTTACAGACAGAGGACTCATAATGCTGCCTATGAAAGTACACTGTGTGAACCAGAGAAGGAACGCATAACCAATATAATACTGCTTACAGAGTTGTTCAAGGGGGAAAGCAAGCCTACATTTCTACTAGATTATAAGCTGAATAATATCTGCTTGTAGGTCAGACTATTTGTGAACAATTATTGACAATCAATAACAAAATTAATGAGCTTAATACATCTTTCCAGCTTTATGCTCAAGGGCATTGTGAGAGTCATCCCCACATCACCTAAGGAAGTGAGAGTGAAAGAACCAAAGGAGAGAGGAAAAATATACAAATCTGACTCCCGCAAAGGGAAAAGACAAAGGAAAAACAACATACTGTACATGGCATTGAGAATCATGAAAATAAACAAGAAGCCTCCTTCCCAAGTTAGGGTTATTTTATCCAACCCAGCAGAGTGATTCCACAGATCAAAAAGAACCACAGGAGGTGGAATTCCAAAAGATTTACTTTAAAAGCTTCTGTGGTGAAACTACTGTATAAGCGTCCTATTGTTTCACAGAGGTTTTCAACTTTTGGAGAAGCTGAAGTGGAATCCTAATAGATTTATTTACTTAGGGTTTTCCACCAGTCAGTTCTCACAGGCTCTGAGCAACTTACAGCAACCAACACAACAGAAGACTAAAAAAGAGACAAATACAAGCGCTAACAGAACCAGTCTGTTGTGCCACAATCTGAGGATTGAATAAAGCTTCCTTGTTCTCAAATGCTTTCCTAAAGAGTCATTTTTATGAAATGCGGCTACTTGCAAATGTTGAGGTGGTAGCCCTGTTCCTGTTGTATTCTCTTTCAGTATGAGTATCAGAAAGAGAATAAAAAGCACAAATAAACAAATGAACATATACACAGACCAAAAAAAATCTAAATACCGTATATACTCGAGTATAAGCCGAGTTTTTCAGCCCTCAAAAAGGGCTGAAAAATCCACCCTCGGCTTATA
>JANHJO010000051.1:0-11056 GCA_032468235.1 Pseudoxyrhopus heterurus
TTTATACTACTTATGTATATTTTTACTGTTGTATTTATCTATGCTGTGAGCCGCCCAGAGTCCCTTTGGGAGTTGGGTGGCATATAAATACAATAAATAAATAAATAAATTATTACCCACCATTAAAGCATTTGATCAGTGTTATGATCATATTGCTTACATCTACAATGGCTAGAACAGCCTTTCTCAATCTTTTTATCCTGTAGGAGCCCTTGGAATAATTTTCAGGGCTCAGGGAACCCCTGCATAAAAACTGATGTTATCTATAACTTTTCTTGTTATTGTTGCTCACTTGTTTGCAAAAAGTACAAAAACTTCACCATGCAATTCATTTCTAACCTAGAAAATTCATGGTTTGCAATGTTTATTTGCAACGATAGCAAAGCTGAATAAAGAAATATAAAATTTCCCATCATTGTCAACGCTAGCATTGCACAAAGTTTAAAAAAAAACAATGTTTTTTGTTCCAGTCATGATCTCTCATGGAACCCTAACTGAAAAAGACTAGGTTAGAAAGTCTTTCTTTTTTAAGTCCTCAGTAACACTTTTATCAATATTATTTCCTGGCCAGAAAGGATAAACCATGCCGAAGAAATTTATTGGAAGAAGATTAAGAAAACATAACTAACCTTTACTTTTTTCCACTCCAAATGAGTTGCTGATTCTAAAATCATGTAACCTTCTTCAATATATGTCTATTATTCATGGAACTTTTCACTCTAAAGAAAATATGCTATGAAACTGTGCAATAGCATTTACTTGCTTATTATTGTTGAATCACACCTAACATCCTAAAG
The DNA here is from genome assembly GCA_032468235.1 of Pseudoxyrhopus heterurus. Taxonomy (NCBI): domain Eukaryota; kingdom Metazoa; phylum Chordata; class Lepidosauria; order Squamata; genus Pseudoxyrhopus; species Pseudoxyrhopus heterurus. Next base: position 798 of record JANHJO010000051.1, read on the forward strand.
GGTTCTTTGTGCCATTTACAAAACTTAGAGAGCCCTTCTTTTCAGAGTTACAGGCTAAAAGATGTAAAAGACAAGGGGGAAAAAATAATCCACAGTGGTCATATTTAGATATCCCAGTAGTACTATATTCCAAATCAATGGAAATATATTTACTATGATCTAACTAAGGTTTGTATTGTATGCATACTCTATATGGTGATCTGTTCTTAGCGTAATTTTTCTTCTGTCCCCTGAACTTTTTCTCTTGTTTTCTACTTTGGGAGTCAACCCCATTTAGCTTGACTCTCCTTCTGTTCAGAGAGAAATCTTTAGAAACAGTTCTAAAATGCAAAATGCAAGTGTGCCACATGTTAAATAAAGCTTGTGCTTGTGTTATTGTGTTTTTTCCTTCTTTCTTTCCCTCCTTCTTTATGATAACCATATGACAATTTGAGCTAGGTTAAGACTCATCGCTAGATTGGAGGGAGCGGCTTCATTATCTGCTCACAACTCTTGTTAAGCAAAATTTACTTCCGTGCCCCTTAAGCAGAGGATTATTATTAATATTTTTAAAGGCAATAGTGTTTTTAAAGTATACACAACTCACGTTGAGTGACAATGGCATTTTTAAACAAGTGGCATGAGGTATTTTTGTTTGTCTTGTAAAATGGAAATTGAACAAATTATCAAAACAAAAGCTAACTTTTCGCTCTTTGGGCAGTAGGACCCTTTGGGATTAAGCCATCACATCTTTGCATTAAGTAAAGAGGAAAAAAGAAAGGCATCTAGGCAACTTTAATGACTATGGAGATTCTCAGTCCTCCAGGTCATGCTTGTCCCAAAGGTGCTTTTTCAAGAGGCAACTGGGCTTTCTGGTTTTTCTTTGAAAATGTTTCGCTTCTCATCCAAGAAGCTTCTTGAGCTCTGAAGCTGAAGAAGCTTCTTGGATGAGAAGCGAAATGTCTTCAAAGAAAAAAAAACAGGAAGTCCAGTTGCCTCTTGAAAAAGCACCTTTGGTATTCCCATAGTTCCTTGAACCAAGGGTTTTACCTCTTATCAGCACAACAGGACAGCAATCCCAGGAGAAAATCAAATATTAACAAAAGGAATATGGCAAGTTTCCACAACATTCTGCATATTTCTGCTGCCATTTAAACCTGCGCTCCATACTACTGAACTTAACAGCAAAACTATTCAATGAACAGAATCCACAACTAAAGACAGATTATTGCTTTTAAAAGGACTTTGGGAATTCCAATGCAAATCATGGAGTGATATGCTAAGCTTGGCATGAATCTTCAAAATCGCACAAAGCCAGATGCAGCCAGAGCTTTTCACAAGGCTGGGATAGTTGCCCAGGCACTTCATAAATAATTGTGTCATGCAAAAGATGAACAATATTTGCAATGGAGTGCTTCTTTTCCGTAAACAAGGTGAGTGCTTCTGGATTGCTTTTGCTTTAGTTTCAGGTACAGATTCCAAAACAAGTTTCACTTTATCTACTTCTTGCATATATGTAGCTATTATAAAATTAGCTACATCTTTGTTCCAAAAGCAGAGAGAATACGCCCTCAGAAAAATGGAAATAAAAATAAATTAAAGCAAAAAATCAATTTGCAAATAAATCAGGGAAATAGCTCAAATATAAATTTTAAAAAGAAAAAGAAACAAAAATGATACTAAAATTGACTCTATATTAACCAGCAATGTGGCTGTAAAAAATCGTTTTATCACTATTATTCTAATTTGTCTAAAGGATACGATATCTCTTTGGAGAAAATAGTTGAATATTTAGAAAAACAAAATCTACAAGACATCTATTGACAAATTTCTACAAGGGAAACATGAATGGATCTATAACATTTAAGAAGTTTCCAAAGCCATAAAAAGAGGAAAAGTACATGTAATCCTCGACTTACGACAACAATTGAGCCCAAAATTTTTGTTAAGTGAATCATTGCAACTGATAAGTTAGTAACCCGGCTGTTAAGTAAATCTGGCTTCCCCATTAACTTTGCTTGTCAGAAGGTCACAAAAGGTGACCTTGGTACACAACAACAGTCATAAATATGAACCATTTGCCAAGCATCTGAATTTGGATCACATGGTCATGGGGATGCAAAGGTCGTAACTTTGAAAAACAGTCATACGTCACATTTTTCAGTACCACTTGTAACTTTGAACGGTCACTAAATGAAATGTTGTAAGTTGAGGACTACCTGTACCTGGACCAGAGAGATTATCAGGTTCTTACTATAAATTATTAGTCTAAGCTGAATAGTCTAAAACAGGGGTGTTAAACTCAAGGCCTGTGGGCCGGACGCAGCCCGCAGGGAACTAAGAACTGACCCTTGGAGCTGCCCTGGAAACAGCAAAGGTGCCTCTATCAGCCCACAATGCCTCTATCAGCAAAAATGGAGCTTGGGAGACTGCAACGGCCTCCTGCAACCCTCTGCTAGCAAAAATGGAGCTCAGGAGGGCCACGTGCTCCATTTTCGCTGGCAGAGCTCTTGGGCTGCCACAGATGCCCCAGACACGAGTGACATCGAGCTGGCCATGCCCTAGCCATGCGCACCCAGTCCCCAAGGTCAAACACAACCTGATAGGGCGCTCAATGAAATCGAGTTTGACACCCCTGGTCTAGAATATTGGACCAGCATAATGGAAAGAGGCTGAATTAATTTTTTTAAATGCAGAGAAAGCTGTCGACAATTTGAATTGCACTTTTCTGTTTAAAGTTTTGGATGATATGAATTTTGGAGAGAATTTTATAAAAGGGGTAAAGTCAATGTATCCTTCAAAGAAAGGACAAATTATTGTTAATGGAGCTCTAATAAAACCATGTGAGATACAAAAGGGAATAATTCAGGGCTCTCCACTGTTTCCTCTTATGTTCATTTTGGTTTTGGAAAGCTTGAATGGAGACATACAAAATAAGAGGATTTAAAAAGAGACAAGATTTAAGATTTGTTAAATTACGATTTGCAGATGATTAGATGCTGATTTTGAAAGATTCTTTAAACGGAATTGAAATATTAATGGAAAAACTAAAAAAAAATTGGTGCATTAGCCAGTTTCAGGATTAATAAACAGAAGTAAAGATGTTAACAAAAATATGGTGACATATGATTAAACAGAATTGCTGAAAAAAATGGGTTTTAAGATTGAGGAGAAAGGTGTAATATTTCCATTGAGATTTTCCAGAAAGAAAATATCTGCTTTGAAAATTGATGTACTAATTAAACAATGGCAGAAAGATAATGACAGGGTGGAAACCAAAGTTAAATATAAAATGTTGTAAGATATACGTAAAAGAAAAAAGAGGATTGGGCTTATCATATTTGAAATTATATTTTGCAGTTTGTTGTTTGGTTTGGATGAAAAAGTAGACGTTGCTGAGAAACAGAAGGCTTTTGGAGCTAGAAGGACATGACATGAGATTTGAGAGACATGGATATTTACGGTATGATAAAGCTAAGGTTACTTAGATATTAAAAATCATTTTGTTAGACATGCCATACAGAGAATATGGAATAGGTATAAACCCATGTTGTGCCTGAAAATACCTTTGTGGCTCTCAATTCAAGAAGTCTATTATAGAATAGAAATGGTAAGCAAACACAAATGACTAACATTGAGACATATTAGATTTTTTGCCACAGGGAATGTAAAATAAAATCAAGAGAAGATATGCTGGCAGAAGGATACACTTGTCAATGGTTCTCTTATGTACAATTATTAGAAAGATTTAAAGAAGAGTTTGTTTTTGAGCATTGTAAGACTGAATTTGAAAAAGAATTGTGTTCAAGTTATGAAAATGTTATTGCTAAAAATTTCCATTAAAATTTGAAACAGAAGAACAAGTAAAAGAATGATAAATAGGCTACAATTTTTCATTACCAAATGTAAATGGAATAATCAAAGAATATATGGTTGAAAGGGCTGAAATTTACATTATGTTCTCATCTTAAAGAGATTTTTTTTATAAAATGATGTATTATTGGTATATATCACCAGAGAAGTTGTCTAGAATGTATAAAGGTAAATTTATGTTGGAAATGTGACCAAGAAGACATATTTTACCATGCATAGCAGATGTGCAAAAAAGCCAAATTTTGGACTCAACTTTATGTACTAATTCAGAGATTTTTTAAAAATTAATATACAATTGAAACCAGATACTTTTCTACCAGTATTCAGATTGATCAATAAACAAATGGGGAAAAGTCATGGAATTTTGTTTTTATATATGATAACTGCAGTTAATGCTATCAGGAATCACCTGATAGACTTTTTGCCTCAAACAGAAAAAAAGTGAACTTATGATATGTGATTTTGATTAGAAAAAAATAAGAGTATAGAAAAAATAAAGAAATAAAAGTCATGCTGTAACCATAGAATTAGTTTATATTTATACTTGTAGCTTCTGTAGAAAATTCAAAAGCTATTTTACATTTTTTTCTTTTTCTTCACATTAGCTTTCTTCTTTCCTTTCTTTATTCTAAATATTAGTTTTTTGTTATTTTTTATCTTTTTAAATAGTTATATATTTTTAAAAGGTTCATAATTAATGACAATACAGTCACTCATGCTCTGGTCACCTCCAGATTGGACTACTGCAATATATTCCTATATGGGGCTGCCTTGAAGACTATCCAGAAGCTTCAGCTGGCAAAGAATGCAACGGTGTGCACTTCTAGAACAGTGCATGTTACATCTCTGATCCATAAGGTGCATTGGTTGCCAGCTTGCTTCTGGGTTCAGGTCCTAAATTTAAGCTTTAAAGCCCTTTATCACATGGGACTGCCTCTCCTCGATTACATCAGCCTGCCCGATTAGATCTGGCAGAGAGAGCATGTGCAGATACGATCAGCTACAGTATTACATCTGCTGGATCTCAGACCACACGCCTTCTCTGCCATGGTGCTTGCCTTATGGAACATTCTTCCCCTTAGATTAGATCACAGGTGTCAAATTTGCAGCAACACATTGCTGTCATGTGATGTTTCGTGACCTTTTTCCCCTTTGGAGAGCTGGGATTGGCATGGCCTGTGCGTGACGCATCCGGCCTGTGGGCCGCCAGTTTGATACCCCTGGATTAGATCCATTCCTTCTGATATTCCAGAAGTCCCTCAAAAGCTGGTTATGTGATTAGGTCTGTTGCTCTCAGGGAACCAGAGATATGCTCAGATGGTTCTGTTGCTAGGCACTCGTTCTTATCCTCCCTTTGCTTAAGGCTGGTATATTTGTTTTTATAATTTTTTATTTTTTTAATCTTCATTTCACATTTTTTATATTTCCTGGTTTTGTACATGTTGTTACTCAATTGTTGTACACTGCCCACAGTCGTATTTGGTGAGATGAGCAGCTATTCAAATTTGATGATAAAATAAAAATAACTTTAGATTTTTTGAAAAAATGTCTACATTCACGGTCTGCCCAATTTGTTACCAAGTTTTTTTCTTCGTGATCTACATTCCAAGCAACAGAAGACAGCAGAGAAAAACCCAGAGGATGAGGCTTATTGAACAGTTTAATTAATTGTGTTGCCTTTAACAATTGTTTGCTTTCAAACAAATAGTCCCTTTTCCAAGATGTATCCATTCAAGTATGAGCCCATATCTGAGACAGATAGTAAACAATCTAACTGAATGGCCCTTTTCCAAAAGAAACCCTATTGTTCAGAGATCTCAAATCTTAGCTATGATGAAACACAGCATTCTCACATAGTACTTTAAAAAAAAAGGCAAATGCTTTAGTGAGAGTTGAGATTTAGTGATGTACTTTCCGCAGTTAAAATTTTCAGTGGGGAATTAGTTTGACAGGAAATAAGAATCAGTCATGCTGTACAGGTGATATGAATGGAAATGTTCCGCATGTCTAAGAGATAAGAGAGAGATATTCCCTTCAAACAGAACAGGGCTGGTTCCCATTGAACCTCTCCTCACTCACAAAGCATCATTATTCTCTCTCTTATTAAAATGTATCCGCAGATATACAGGAAAAGAGATATAGCAATAGCACTGTAGCAATAGCTCTGTATTTATATACTGCCTATCAGGGCTTGCAACCCTCTCGAAGCGGTTTACAATGTCAGCATATTGTCCCCAACAATCTGGGTACTCACTTTACCTACCTCGAAAGGATGGAAGGCTGAGTCAACCTTGGAGCTGGTGGGATTTGAACTTGCTAAATTGCAGGCAGCTGGCAGCTAATTACAGGTACCGGTACTAGCACTCTAGCCGCTGCGCCACCAAGGATAGATATAGAAAGACAGATATAGAAAGAAAAGGCATTGACCTCCGACTCCTCACAGGTTCTCAGAGATGCGGGTTCCAAGATCCAGCCACCTTCCAGCTTGTTTTTTTTTCATCAGTACCGTAAACTGGAGGCTGTATTTTTTTTTTAGCTGTTACGATTTTTAGACAACTAGGAATCAGAAATTCTTGCTTACCTGTTACTGCTCACCTGAAATTAATGTAGGCAGTGTAGGAGGGAAGGAACAGAGACGGCATACAAGTCAACTTTCCACCGTCTAATAGTCTCATATTTGCCAGACTACAACTCCCATTAATCCCTGGCCAGGGCAGCCATTTGACCATGAAGCACGGGATTGATGGGAGTGACAGTTCAAACGCCTGGGGGAGATTATGAGCCTTTTGCAGTTGAATCCAAGGCAACCTTCCAAGAGGGGCTTTGAAGAGTCAAAGAAATAATGGAGGAAAGGTGCAACTCCGTTGAAAGGCTATTCCACATTGAGAGGCCACCACAGCCAATGTGTGCTCCCTGCTCAGTTATTAAACCGATACAATATCCAAAACAGATCTCAGCATGTGGGTAAGATGAATGAGAGCAGCCCTTTGCATTAGCCTGGTGTCCATTGCTAGTGCCAGACATTTCCATTGACAAGCAGACATCAACTGAAATGGAGCTAATTTTGAAGCCAATGTCTTGTTTCTAGTCCCAAAGGTGCTTTTTCAGAGGCAACAAGTCCAGTTGCCTCTTGAAAAAGCACCTTTGGGACAACCATGACTTGGATGACTGAGAATCTTTGCAGACTTTTACCTATACAATTTGGGATGAACATCCTTTGAATGGTGTGGGAGTAGGAATGGATTTCCAGAGAGAAAAATTGCAGACTACAGGAACCATTAGCACTCCTCGGGTGACCCTGAGGACACAGATAAACCTCCAAGTGCTTCAAGGACTTTTTAAAAGGATCCAAGTGACCAGCTGTCTGCAAGGAATATATATCCTTCCATTTCCCCACTATCCTGTCAGAGCTGAAGAAGCTTCTTGGAGGAGAAGTGAAACATCTTCAAAGAAAAACAAGAAAGTCCAGTTGCCTCCTGAAAAAGCACCTTTGGGACAACCGGGGCCTGGATGGCTGAGAATCTCCATAGACGTCTTGTTTCTAGGTTTGAAACATGCATAAAATAACACTTCTGCTGAAGGTGGTTTTCCCACTGAAGGAGCTAATCAGAAACCTCCCCACTGGATTTAAAGATAAAGTGAGAACTTCTGTTTTGCTAATTTGGGTGTGATTTTAACTCAGATTGTTTCCCCTTCCTTACAGCTGCCCCCAAGTTGGTTGCAACAACAGGGAAGTCAGGAAAGCAGACCTGGTGTTCGATGAAGTCCTCAAAAGAACGATTGACGTTTGGAGTAAACGGAGCCAGTCAACCCAGTAGAGAGAGGCCCTGGCCCCGGTGGTTGTTACAACAAAGGTAGTAGAAGAGTTCATCTGAGCCTAGGTTTCTAATTTTCAGCTGGTTGTGTAAGAGATTGTTGCTGCAAGTATTTCAATAGCAGGCAAAGTTGAAGGTCTGACCTGTTGCTAAAAGCATTTTCTTGGAAGCTGCCAAGTGAAAAATGCCTTGCTTTGTTTACCTTTATGTATATATTTTTTTAAAAAAGCCAGTATTCAGTTCCTGCATTTTGTAAATAAAACTATGAAGGCCATCTTCAGCCCCTTCATTTCGCAAGGAGGAAGGACTGCGGAATTTCTCTCTGGGGTTCATATTACAAAGCGTACTGTAAAATCTTAAATCATCATCTTCTGGGTAGATGCTTTTCCCCATGGGCGAGACATAATAAGCTAGCTGCGTCATTTGGATTTTTGGATATGTGATGGTAACGTGTCACTTTCTGTCAGTCCACTCCACCTCACAGAGGAAGGAAGCAGTATTAGGTATTTTCACTGTCCTGAGTTACTTATAAACTAATAAAAGGTAAATGTAAACGTTTCCCCTGTCCAGTCAGGGAAATGACTGTACGGGGCAATGCTCATGTCCGTTTCTTAACCGAGGGAGCCAGCATTGTCCGAAGACATTTCTGTGGTCATGTGGCCAGCATGGCTATACACCGAGGTGCACGGAATCCTGTTACCTTTCCATCAAAGTGGTACCTATTTTATCTACTCACGTTTGCATGCTTTCGAACTGCTGGGTGGGCAGGAGCTGCAGCAAGGGACGGGAGCTCACTCCATCACGCGGCACTCGGGATTCGAACCTGGCCTGTCATCTTTCCAGCTGACAAGTTCAGCAGCTTTAACCACTGAGCCATCGCGCCCCCCTCCCCCCAAAGCAATAAAGCCAGGATATGAATCTAATAACAAAGGAAAATAAATGTATTGATTTAGCCACAGTAAATTGGATTCATGCTACTCAGCTAAGTCCTATTTGGAGATTTCTAAAACACCATGGCTGTATTTACACAGTGGCCCTAAGCTTAGACTAACCTTATTATGACTTATGGTATGATGCATGAAGTAAGGAATGCATTGCCACCACCTGAGTAGCGATAGAAGGGTGTTAACAGGTAGTGAAAAAAGGGAAATTTTAGCGAAGGAATGTGAGTAGCATTAAGACAAATAAATACGATGCTTTCTTCCAAGAACAGAGCAGCTAAATCACCCAGTCTAGTTTCTCATTCTGATAAACCTTGGGAGACAGCCTCAGAGAAAAGGAAGTTGTTCAAGGAAGCTAGCTGTGGCAATACATGTCTACCTAGAAACAAGTTTTCAGAAGCCGCTACTCTAACCTTTTAGCCCAGGGGTGTCAAGCTCGATTTCATTGAGGGCCGCATCAGGGTTGTGTTCGACCTCGGGGTGCCAGGGTAGACATGGCCAGCTTGACGTCACTTGTGTCGGGGTCCCTGTGGTGGCCCGAACGCTCTGCCAGTGAAAACAGGCTCCTGAGCTCTGTTTTTGGCTGCAACGGCCTCCTGCAGTCCTCTGCCAGTGAAAACGGAGCATGGGACTCTCCCGAGCTCCATTTTCACTGGCAGAGGCGCCGCGGGCTGGTCCTTCATTTGTTTCCAGGGTGGCCCCGCGGGCCAGATCTAAGCACCGGTGGGCCAGATACGGCCCACGGGCCTTGAGTTTGCCACCTCTCTTCTAGCCAGTCAAGAGATCAAGTTGGTGTCTCAACCCAAGTGGACATGTCCTCCACTGTAGAACATCTTACATAGAAGTAGATTCATAGCCTTGTAACCTCAGCCAGCTTTATGGGTCTGCAGAGATACACATTCGTCCCGCTATGGTAGAAGAACTCATCATCAGTGGACATGCTGGTGGGATCAGGATGTCCTTTGGTAAAAGGTGAAGAAAGTAGCAAGAATGCAAATGAGAATGTTTAATAGCACAAGTTCTTCTGATGCTTGAAGAATGTGAGATTAAGCATCAAGGAGATGAGACTGAGAGAAAGAGAAAGGAAGGCTGACATGTTTTTGATTGCTTCTGTGTGAGACATGGGCTCCTCCCAAGGATTATTACAGGTAGTCCTCGACAACGGTTCACTTAGTGACCATTCGAAGTTACAACGGCACTGATAAAAAAAAGTAACTTATGACGATTTTTCACACTCGCAGCATCCCCAAGGTCACGTGATTTACATTCGGATGCTCGACAGCTGACTCACATTTATGACGGTTGCAGTGTCCCAGGGTCATGTGATCAAGGTTTGTGACCTTCTGACAGCCCAAGTCAACGGGGAAGCCAGGTTCACTTAACGACCGTGTTACTAATTTAACAACTGCAGCGATTCACTTGAACAAATGTGCCAAGAAAAATGGGGCAAAACTCAACAAATTTCTGACTTCGCAACGTAAATTGTGGTCGTAAGTGGAGGACTACCTGTATTGAATACAGACTTATGGATCAGCTTTCTGAGAAGCATACACATTATTTCAGGTGGGAATGTGTGTGTGTGTCTGTGTCTGTGTCTGTGTCTGTGTGTATGTATGTATGTATGTGTTTTATATATATACTAGCTCTTTAC
>JANHJO010000052.1:14827-27506 GCA_032468235.1 Pseudoxyrhopus heterurus
GAGGAAAACTCTTTGAGAAAGTGATCTCGGGATTGGGGGGGAATTTTCCTTACAACGGGGAGCCTTGCACAGACACACATCCAAACTGCAAGGCTGGAGGTTTTGAAACCACGAAGCAGAGAGCAGTTTGGATGTGTGTCTGTGCCCTTTGAAAGGACAGTCAACAGCCAGGCGGAAGCTGGGGGGGGGGGGAAATGGAAAGATCAGTCTTTCCATTTCTCCCCCCAGCCGCCGCCACACCAAAGCAGAATCTCCCTGCCGCTGCTCAAGGGAGAAAAGACCGGGGACAAAAGACGAGGAACCTCAGTCTTTCGATTCCTGCCCTCAGCCGCTGCCGCGCCATGCCAGAGCAAATGTCTTACCAATAAGTAGGTCCTTTCTCTTTCTCTTCGGTCAACCATGTGAGGACTGACTGGGAAGGGAGCGAGTCTCTTCTCTTCTCAAGCCTCACCAGGCAAATGACTGGGAGGGGCGGGGCCACCCGGAATGGCTGAAAGGGCCGCATGTGGCCCTTGAACCCCGGGTTGCCGACCCCGGCTCTAGTTTAAGCAGAGTTGCCTTATTGGTGAGATGGCCAGCATATACTTACATGCCCCTTAGAAGACGGACTGTATTTATATTTGTCATGCTGCATTCTATTGTAGGTATGGGAATCATTTTCCATAAAATTAATTTATTATAACCCAAAGTAGTTGTTTTTGACAGGAGAAATGGAATGAGTAACTTAATGTCATACTGTACATAAATGAAAAATTAGACAAAGTAAATTAACTTGTATATCTTGGTAGAATATTTACTAAAGACGTAAAAAAATAAAGACTAAAAAAATAAAGACGTAAAAATGTCAATTTTTAGGACCCATAAATACTGCTAGAAATTCACTGATATATGATCTATTTGAAAGAATGAATACTTCTCAAAATAAATGAAAATGGCTGTGAATAAAAATTTATTTTTGCCTATAGTTGTGTGGAAGTGAGATTTATGTATTCAGGAGTATTCAAAACAATGCAGTAAAAATGGGATGCTTAAAAATATCTGTGTTAAAACAAAAAAAAGAATAACAGAATTGCAGGACAAGTACATGAAGGAAGAATGAATGAGTTGAAACGAAGGGGAAGACCACGTGAATCATGATTGGATGGAACTGATAATATCCTCAAAAAGAGAGAAATGAGAATTTTAAAGAACGAAAGGAAATGTGTGAAGTATATAAACAGGCAAAAATAGCCTACAACATGGGGGTCAAACTCGATTGCGTATCGTGACGTATTGTGTTTTTGCCTTTGCGGAGCTGGGGTGGGCATGGCCTGTACGTGATGCATCTAACCCGTGGGCCACCAGTTTGACAGGCTTCGCCTACAAGGATAGAAAAGCTTGAAGAAATGAATGGTGCTTCCCTTTCTTTTTCTTACCTCATTCTTTTAATTTCTTTGACTCTTTTCTGTTCCTTTCAGCATTCTGTGAAATGTTGCTTAAAAAATGTTGCTTTAAAAAAATGAATAGCATCATGATATATATGCATATATTTATGTATTTATGAAAAATTCTGAGGACTTACCTATGAATATTTGCACATGCCATCAATGCATCAGCACTACGATCTTTATATCCATAAGAAAGGAAGATCTTCTCCATGTGAATTAACTTTTCGTAGGATTCCAGCAATATTGCTGCCAACTCATCAGAAAAACCGCTAGTATTAATGAGATATTTAACCAAATCTATCTGTATATATGCTTTCCTGCACAGAAGAGTATATGAACAACATAAGGTCAGAGGTTTCCTCCAAAGTAGCACATATATTTAAGCAACTCTTCTTATTACTATAAAAATAGCTCCTTGACTAACTTTTAATTAATTAATTAATTAGTACAGCAAATCAGAAAAGCAGAAAAATCTAATGTTACACTCAGTGGCAAAAAATAAATTTCAGCTTGTTTGTAAAAAAATTGACTGAATAAATAAATATCAAATAAATCTATGACCAAAAGTGAAAGTTGGGCAGACCTTTTATTTATAATTTCTCTATGCAGGTAGTCCTCAACTTAAAACAGTTCACTTACTGACCGTTCAAAATTACAACTGCACTGAAAAAGAGACTTATGACCCTTTTTTCAGACTTATGACCATTGCAGCCTCCCCATGGTCACATGATTTACATTCGGATGCTTGACAACTGGTTCATATTTATGACACTTGTAGTGTCCCAGGATCATGTGATCACCTTTTGTAACCTTCTGATGAGCAAAGTCAATGGGGAAGCCAGATTCACGTAACAATCATGGTACTAATTTAACAACTGCAGTAATTCACTTAACAAATGCGGCAAGAAAAGTTGTAAAATGGGGCAAAACTCATTTAACAAATTTCTCACTTAGCAACATAAATTCTGGGCTCAATTGTGGTCGTAAATCGAGGACTACTTGTATAGAAATAGTATCTCTATATAATGGCCTGTGTAACAAAAGAAGTTGTTACTGCACTCCACAGTGATAAGACAGTGGCATGGCATGGCATGGCAGTGCAGTCAAAGTCCGGGATTCCCCGTTATGCATATTGTGTCTCCAATGTAGACAACCAGCTTGGTGTAGGGATTAAAGCATCAGGCTAGAAACTGGGAGACCATGAGTTCTAGTTCCACCTTAGCCACAAAGCCAACTGGATGACCTTGGATCAATCACTTTCTCTCAGCCCTAGCAAAGAGGCAATGGCAAACCTTTTCTGAAAAACCTGGCCAAAAAAACCCTGCAGGAACTAATTCAGGCAAGTGATAGTTTATTTAAGTGACAGAAAATTATTTCTATGGCAACACAAAAAAAGTTCAATATACAAAAGGGGCAGACCTTCACTCACACAGCTGCAACTGCCATCTTAGCTTTTTAAAAACCTTTCTCTTTACTTAGATCAGGGCTGTCAAACTTACGTTGTCATAGCGGCGTCATGTGAAGTATCGGGACTTTTTTCCCCATCGCTAAACCGGGCATGGGTGTGACTAGCGTGTGACGCATCCGGCCTGTGGGCCGTGAGTTTGACAGCCCTGACTTAGATGCTGGCGATTGCAGTGGAGGAAAGCCTCCTTGCTAATTAAATTTAGGAGGGTCTACAAGGATGTTATTCAATCCACAGGCTCCTGTTTTCACAGTCGCATGACATTATCTCCTTAAAGCAGCAGAATATTTTTTCCAACATCTGTGTGGAATTCTGAAAAAAAAAGTTAGATTGCTTTAAAGCAAAGAGCACATCTGCTCACATAGAAGACCTAAAAAAACAACTGGATCATTTTCAAAGCAGGCATGTTTTTATTAAACTAGGTTAATAGATTGAGGAGGGTGCAATGTTATTTCCGAAGAGGCATGTGGAAGGATTGCGTTATTACTTGATCATAAAAGTAAAGCCAAACTACAATACTGTCTTAACTTGTAATAATTACCTGGCTTCAAAGCATGCAATAATAAAACCCAATTCAGATTCTCGGTTGGGTCTTTCCTTCAATAACGGCCTCAAGACATTTATGTTTTTTTGCAGAAAATGGCAAGCCTGCATCTATGAGAAAACAGATCATCAAAACTACTAACAATGTATTTCAGGATAAACTGTATATCCTTCTGATTCTGTAAAGCAAAGGAAAACTGGAGTAAAACCATAGACACAGTTGAGGTCAATGCTCACTTAGTGACTGCTTCGCTACAAACCAATTTCAGTTGATAAAAGAGGACTGCCTGTATTGATCGCTAATATTAAAAAAGTAATCTGTTCAACTATAAGATACATACTGAACGCACTACTGGATATTTCAAATACCTAAATAAATGAATTGTTTACTTACCATTTTGTCATTTATTTCCTGGTCGTCTCCTAAAATTGCATCGGTGAGAGCAAAAGTGCTTTTGTGCCAAAACTGTTCATTTCCACCTATCAAGCGGGCCTTTTCAAGCAGTGCTTTCGCTTGGCCATGGTTTTTTTCTAAATTAGCTAGTACAGCTAGAAGATAAAGGCATCGTGATATACCACATGGATCATTCATTTCCTAAAAAGAAGAGATTTCAAATATGCTTTCAAACATAAGTTAGAACATTATGATCAATAACATGCCAGAACATTCCATTCCGTTCCATTCCATTCCATTCCATTCCGAGTCTTTATATATTGCAAAAAACAGAACCTATCCTCCAATTTTCTGTCATTTATGGCATGAAAAACTTTTTCAGAATAATTTCAATTAAATTCAGTCAGGAAACGAAGAATAGCTTGCTTAAGCTAAGACAATTTATCACAGAATTCTCTCCGAAATTCAAGTCATAAAAAAGCAGACCTCTTAAACTGCAATTTTCTATACACTTACCTTGAAGTAAGTCTCATCGCATTCGGAGGGGCTTACATCTGCACTGTGCTAAAACTACTAGATACACTTGGCTCAATATTTTGTTTAGTTTTTAAAACAAGGGTTTGAAAAATTTGAATAATAGGGTTGCTAATTTGAATAATTTGAGCAATAGTTGCTAAGTCAGTTTTTACTTAAAGAAGTCTTTACCTTTCTTTAGGAAAGAAGATGGCAAGTTCAGCAGTTGCAGCTTTAAGTAATCCTTTAATTCAAATGAAGTACTTAATTTTTTAATGTTTATTGAAAGAGGTAAATGATCTGAATATTTAAAATTAGTATTTATTTATTTATATTTAGTTGTTTTTGTCTGACTGCCCAGATTAGAGCAACTCTGAGCCATTAATGGCATATAATACGTTTTTAAAAAAAACCAAAGCCACAGGCTATAAGATGTAGCAACCCCAGATTCATAACAGATATCTTTCTAGTGGTATAATTAATGGAGAATCTCACTTTCTTGACTGGTTTTGCTTAGTTGAACAGACATCTGCCTTTATGAGTCTTTTAGAAAGCTTATTTCTGAAATCTTTTGGTCTTTCTGATCTGGCAAAAATGCTACTATCCATGTTCCTTGCTCTGCTGTTTCTAGATGTCTGGGTTAAGTTCCATTCATAGTATGGCTGTGCTAGGAATTCAACTCCCTCTTGGTCTCACAGTTGCTCTTCATCTAAGCAGGGGTGGGGAAATGATGGCCCCTTTATGACTTGTGGACTTCAACTCCCAGAAGGGCCATCGTTTCCCACCCCTGATCTAAAGAAAAGCATTGGATGTCCTCTCCTATAGCTGCAAAAGAATTACACTGTGTAATCTATTCCAAAAAGTGTTAAAAGATCAGAAATGGTGCAAGTCATCTTCCTATATCAGGAAAAGGGATACAAAAGCCTTTTAAGTTGTTAGTCTTCTGAGACAATATGTTTTACTCCTTTGTTGTGCCTGTCAAAATATTATGGGCAAGGTAAAAAAGCAAGA
Organism: Pseudoxyrhopus heterurus; assembly: GCA_032468235.1. Classification (NCBI taxonomy): domain Eukaryota; kingdom Metazoa; phylum Chordata; class Lepidosauria; order Squamata; genus Pseudoxyrhopus; species Pseudoxyrhopus heterurus. The sequence continues at coordinate 20,181 of JANHJO010000052.1, forward strand.
TTCTCTAATCTAGCATAAGAAGCTTTTCTCAGTTTACGAGCTTGATAGGAAGATAGATTCTAAAAAATCATTAACAGCAATATCTACAAAAAAAAAGCCACATCTCATAATGACCATCACATCTGGAAACACAACCAAGTCTTTCTGAAAAGCTGATTGTCAACCCTGAGGTCGGCTGAACGGTGGCCATTTTCTTTTGTCGCTTTCCTCTAGGGAGTTTCTTCTTCTCACAGCTTCAGGGCTGAGACAGCCTGGAGCAAGGGGGCCAGGGAGGGGGATGTAGAGATAGCTGGAGTGTTGTAGCCAAAATAACATTCTTCCCCTTGGGAATCAAGGACGTTGGTGCAGGTGCTGGAAAGGGAACGGCTGAGCTTACCAAACAACTGGGCTACATGCTGATTGGAGCATGTGGAGGGGTGACGAAGTTTTACTTTTAATTGGGTGTAAAACCGGCGGGAACCTACAGCCAGTTTTCTACCAAGAAAATGCCAATTTGATATGTTCCAAAAAAAAAGTTCTTTGAGGAATATGCCTGCCTCGGAGTTCTTATTGAATGGGATATATTAATTGGAACCTTGACACTGATTAGGTCAAGACAAGTCAAATCTTAGGAGGTATGGCATTTCAAAGGGTTGTCATTGCTCTTTCAATGAATCCATATAAGAGTTCTTTTTGGGAATTCAACAATGAAAATTAAATATTCTATATACTTTACTCCTTAGGTGATCTTTCAGTTCAGCTCTTCTTTTGGAAAACAGTGGATATTCTGTAGTTACAGCTTTATTATTTATTTTTTTAAAAAGTTTTGAAAGCTCTGAAATTTGGCAAATTGAAACAAGGCCAAGTCACTTGAGTTTCTGACAATTACGGTATGCCATTGCTGATCAAGAGTTGTGCACCTACTATTGTAAGACTAGCCACAGTTTTTCCTCTTATTGATAGTTATAAGATAAATATTTCCTGGAAATGACAAATAAAAAGGAACAGTTGGGGATATGCATTTTTAACAAAAAAAATTATTAAGTTACCTGAGTTGCTTGGTGAGCTTCTGAGAGTAGTAATCTTGCTGGCTGATATAAACATAGCTGGATTAAGACTTCAGCTTTTTCTATCCACAAGTAGGGAAGAGAAAGCCCATTTAATTCTTTTTCAGTAACTGGATTGAGTTCCAAAAACTGGAAATAATTTATTATAGAAATTATTCTTTTTAAAATATCTACATTTTAAATCATTAATTATAAGTTAACATTAATTATGTTAAAATGATACTGGTATGTACTTAAAAGCTCAATCAGGGTATGTAGCACAGTATATAGTTAATTTTGTAGTTTGCCTTTTTTATTAGGAGAGCGATAAAAACATATATAGGCAGAAAAATGAGTTGAGTTGCCTTGCAACTTTCATGCATATGTAGAAGAGGGATATTGGTTACCTTATCTTTTGCAGTAAATAGCTTCTTTCTTTGCTCAATATCTAGTTCTGTCCAATCAAAATTTTTGTTTTCCATTTGGTTATCCTGTATGGCATTCTCATTTTTAAATGCAATCTCTTGTCTAAATCTGAAACAGGGAAAGAAAATATTAATGTAATTAGTGAACATAGACACAAAACCCCATTATATTAGCCTATCAAGTATGGTATCCCCTTCAACTTTGTTATGCCAGCATAGTAACCTTTATTTATTTATTTAGTTAGTTAGTTAGTTAGTTAGTTAGTTGTATTTATATGCCGCCCAACTCCCAGGGGACTGTGGGCGGCTCACAACAGAAATACAATACAACAATAAAAAAAATGTGTATATATATATATATATATATGAATAAAACAACATAACAGATTTTAAAAAACCATATAACATTTCCAGTCAATCCAGCCAATCTAGATCCAAGCCTGCCGGAACATCCAGGTTTTTACAGCTTTCTGGAAGGCCAGTAGAGTGGGGGTGGTCCGGACCTCTGGGGGTAATTGGTTACAGAGAGCCGGGGCTGCCACAGAGAAGGCCTTCCCCCGCGGGCCCATCAGCCGACACTGTCTAGCCTATGGGACTTGCAGGAGGCCAACCCTGTGGGATTTAACCGGGCGCTGGGAGGTATGTGGTAGGAGGCGGTCTCGAAGGCGGTTCCTTGTTTCTTGAGGAAACTATACTTTCTACTAATCAGAAAATGTCACTTTATCCCTCTGGAGAAAATTCTTGGTGAGCACTGAAAGCTTAGTTCCCTCTTTTAATGACTTACAATCAGGCAAATTTGGAATATAGTTGTAATTACAGATTCTTAGATGCGTTTACTTGTATGGTATTTTATTTTTGCATGAGGAAAATTGTTCATTTTTATTTTATGTATGATTGTTTAAAAATGAATTTAATAAAAACATTTTTACTTTTTAAAACATCCCAGTTCCCAAGCTAAATTTTTTAAAAATAGAAAAAGCCAACAAAATGGAAATGAGAACATTAAATGTTTATCATGTATTCAACAGCCTTTAGTTCTACAAGCAGCTTTTAGTTTATGAAGTCTATTAAAATATACTAAGCCTTTCTGTTATTTTGATCACATTTGCAATTTTTACTTTGCAGTCATCAATATTTCATCTTCTGATTTTGTAGAGCAACTGTATAAAGTATAATGGCAAAAACACACACTGGATAGCACCATCCATAGATAACTCAAAATTCAGCTCTGTTTTCTCATGAGTTTCCATTCTCATCAATACATTTTACATTCAGGTTTCATTTTCTCCAAGGCCAATTAATCATTTTGTTGTTATGCATCACCATTTGTTTATTCTCTTACCTTTTTCATGATACTAAATCCCAGTTTGGTGGGCCTGTCAATCAGGCATCTTCTTAGGTTATTAAATGAGATGGGTATTTCTTAAAGAACCCAAGTTGAATGTTTATTTTAAATTTAAAGTATCCACCCCCTATTTCCACCAGGATAGGACCAAATACTTTGCAGCTCAAGATATAGCAGTGATTGGCATCATCTTCTTTGTCTCCTCAAAACAGCATGCCTAATACCCAAGGTTGGTGGAAAAACAAAAACAAAAACAAAGCAAAACAACAACAACAAAACCCCCACAGCAAAATACTTTGCTTCACGCAAATGGTTTAAACAGGAACAATATGTGTCAGTTAAACATCTATTCACTGTCCTAGCCCTGCACTTAAAATTTATTCTTCCTTATTTGGGACTTCTGCACTCAAATTATTCATGGGCCCTCTCCTCATTCTTCTGTTTTACAACTCTTACAGAAGTGAAGCAATTGAATGTAATAATTATACCATTATGAAGCAAGTGTGGAATTAGCATTTGTTCCTGGGGAGTGTGAAGCAAATGGGTACTACTGGTGAATTAGTTAAAGACACGCTAAGGCTGCAATTAGAGGCACCTTTTATTTCTATTGATTTAAATGCCACTGGATTTAATTTAGATCCATAATCTTGGATTAGTCATAAATATCTTCAGAGTATCTGTCACCCTGATATCCTTGGTGAGCTTGTTTCCTTTTAGTCCAGACTGAACCAATAAAGTGCCATGTAGAGAACAAAATGAAATTTCCCCAAGTACAAAACAGGCAGAAATACAACAGATAAAGCTCTCCTTTGCTTAGAGGAAAAGGCAGTGCTAGAGAAACATAGACTGATGTAAAGAGCAAGAGACTCTGACCCATTTTAAGCTCCTGAAGACACTGAGCATATTTGATTCATTATGATGCTGTGAAGCCTCTTTTGGACTTTCCAAAACCTCCTTCTTGCTGTTCCCCTTGGTTGCCAAATAAGTTCCATGACCCTAAATACAATTCAGGATTTTGGTTTTGAACAACGATGGCCCTACGTTTGAAATTCAGCGGAACCTAAAAAAACAATATATGATCAGATATGTGCAGTAGATTCTCTGTTTAAAGAAAACGGAGTTTTAAAATATCATGTCTGGAACAGTCTCTTTATATTTGGCCCCTGTTAAGATTTGACACGTAAAGGTTGCAATACTATTCACATAAAAAGTAAAATATAGAGGCATACCTATACATAGGCATACCTTTTACCTTGCTGCAGAGGTTCAGTGCCTTTTTTCCAATTAATAACAGCCTTGGGAGAGGCACTGGGTTTGCATCCAATAGTTACTTCACCTCCCACATGGACGACTGATGTTTTTTTCATGGGGTATTTAGAAAAATCAGGAGCAGAAGCTATAAATAAATAATTAATCAATCAAAACAACTTTGGGCTGTGGAACAAAACCTGAAGCTCCAAGTTATATATGGTCCCATCAAAAGTGTTAGTGGTGGCCTTTAGGGGCTTTCCATGATTTAATAAGAGGAATTTATAAAATATATGAAAAGTATCCATATTAACAGCACTAAATCAATATTTTTGATTAACATGTACACTTCTCTAGCTTACAGTCCATAGGGTATGTTTTCCTCACAAAATATCCAGTTAAGATATAATCCTGGATCTCCAAAACATATGTGCTCTAAAACATATTTTGACATTTCTTAGAAATGAACGAGGCTGCAATCCTACCTACATTAACTGGTAGCAACACCCACTAAATTCAGTTATTTTTATTTTTGAATAGAGCACTACATAATACCTTCTTTTTTCCTTATGCCATGCATGCATTTTCTTCTTTAAGATTGTCTTTCTAATCAACTTTTAAGAAATGTTACTTGTTTAAATCTCTGTTGTTCTATTTATCTTTTTTAGCCTTAAACTTACCCATGACTCTTAGCTCAGCACTGGAATAAATGGAATCATGTTTGTTTTCCGCAACACACTGATAGAGACCAGAATCTGACATGTTCAGCATATTTATAGTAAGAGTGCCATTTTCAATTTGAATTCTTTCCTACAAAAATAAAAAAAGCCATGTAAATAAGAAAGTACATAAGGAAAGACTAAATCCAGTGCTTGCATTGTTGTTGACAGAGCTTTTATTATATAACTTTTGTGGATTGTTGTTAGCTGCCTAGAGTTTGTCTGTAAGATGGGCAGCCATATAATTGATTGAATGAATGAATAAAATACATGTTAAAAGTGGCTTCTGTTTGAATGGGAAGGAAGCATTTCAAAATTTCCAACTTCTTATGTGCCCCTAAACATTACACCTTTGCTCCATGAGCTGCATTGCTTGCTAATTTGCCTGCTATTGTTTTTGACCTTTAAAACCCTTCATGGTTATCTGAGAGACCACCTCCAATTACAAATGTCTGTCCATCAACTCTTGCAGAGAAGGCAAATGGCAGATTCTATTTGCCAGGGAATTGCATTTGACATTTTTCAGAAGGTGGCCCCTTTGTTGTGGTTCCCACATTATAGAATCTTCTCCAGAAAATGAGATTAGCTCCATCTCTCTCAATATTCCATAAATTCCCAAGACCTGACTATGTAATCAGGCCTGGGGAACCTAGAGAACCAGAAAGATTTTGTGTTGCTCCCTTGTGGTGGTTAATATGATTGTCTCCTATTTTGTGTGCTTCTTTTATTGTTATATTTAATTGTGACTGTTTTATACATATTTATTATTTTTAAATTGTATCACATGCCACCCAGAATCATTTTCTTGGAAGATGCCCAGCTGTAAAAATTTGATAAATAAATCATGTTCACCCATCCTTTTCCATTCAGTCTAGATTTCATGTCCAAGTTCTGTTAATGATCATTATATGGTCCCTAATTCTGGGTCTATGCCTTACACGTAAATGTATAATTATTTTAAACAAAGTCAATTGCATTCAGTTGTCATATCCTTTGTGAAGATAATAGTATCATCAAGGCCCTTTTAAAAATAATTTAGTTGGCACTCTGGCTATCCTTTATAGAATAGAATCCCTAGAACTGACCCATTGCAATTTTGCTTAGCTTATCATTTTGATGAGAATACACCCTTTGGTTGCATGGCTACTATAGAAAAACTAATTAACATCACTTCAGTAGTTTTAAGTATTAGAGAATAGGCTATTTACTAAATATCTTCTCAGTGCTTTATTCTACCTCCAAGCTTAAAATATCCTTAGAATAAATTCCCTTCTCTCTCACAAACAGACATATCAGAATATTTAATTCTAGTATTTTATATCATGTGAAATTTAATCTTCCAATCTTTCTTTTGAGCCAAAAAAACAAACAAACAAACTAATTTTGTGAATAAATATACACAAGACTAAAAACAATAGGCAAATGAACAAGTTCAGGATATCTGAACTAGCAAAAGTAGATACACAATAAATCTACAATAAATATTTTATTATTCTGTTACTGATCATTTATCTTTAAGCTCCAGGAAAAGATGGTGAGAGTTTGATCATATATCCATATAATGTTAAAACCTGGGATCACCCAAGAAAATTAATTTGTATAGATTTAAAAAGTATGTTCTTCTTCATATATTTAATTTTAGGCTTCAAAATATGAATTGGACATTGCATAATGGATACATGGATATATGAATATATCTATATATACCTCTACCTCTGTCTATGTCTATGTCTATGTCTGTCTGGCTGTCTGGCTGTCTAATGGATCAGACACAATTATTTATCCAGAAATCTATGCAGGGTGTAGAATATGTGTGATGTTTCCACACAATCCAGAATTCCATGTTTTCAGGAATTCTGAACAGCATAGAAGTCTCTGTAGGACAAGGTAGATTGAAGGCCTCTTTCATGCAGAAATTCATACTATTATGAAGACATTAGGAGACGTTTTCTTAGTTGTGCTACAATCATGCATTACATGATCCTTACTTTTTAATATGGTGTGTAACTATATTAGAAAACGTATTATCACAAGTTGGGCTGATGGCTTATTTTTTTTTAACAAATCCTGGTCTTTTTTTTTTTCTATTTAGTTCTCCCCTAAAAAGAAACCATGATCACTTAGCTTCTTATGGCAAGATGTTTATTTTTTAAAAAAAAGAGTGCTAAAATAAGAGCTGAACTTCTGGTAAAATTAACATATTTATTTGAACAAACAAATAGGTGGAGATACATCTTATTTAGCACTATAGCTGTAGTTATGAGTTAAAAGATAAAAGCATATAAAATCAAATGCTGATTTTCAAATGAATCGAAATCTAATGCAAATCTTACCTCTGATGTAAGTAGTTTACCATTTTTAAACCAAGTATATGACGGTTTTGGTTTGCCAGTTGCTTCACATTCCCAAACTAAAGTTTCATAAAGAGAAAGCTGTGTATTCTCAATGTTTTTGTTCCATTCTGGAACAGCTGTAGCAATAAAAGAAATTATTGTAACTATTTTAGTGTAAGTTATCCCAAGGTTTTTGCAGTGTAATCAATCAAAAACATAAACTGACTTTTC
>JANHJO010000052.1:100541-112317 GCA_032468235.1 Pseudoxyrhopus heterurus
GCTGGTGGGATTCGATCAGCCAAACTGCTGATCTGCAGTACTGTGTTCTTAACCACTGAGCCACTGCAGCTCCTAACATTAAAGGTACTTTGTTGCTGAAAAATAAACTAACATTAAAGGTACTTTGCTGCTGAATGTTGACATCTTAGTAAAGCTATTCATTACAATAAGAATAAGGACAGGAAAATTCTGTTAATGTTGATCAATAAGGCAACAATGTTTTCATGCTGACAGAATGTGCTTCCTACTTTTATCATGGCTGAACTTTCACAAACAGCATTTTTTTTTGTATTTCATGATATCCCTACTAGGGAATACTAAACCAAGGCCAGAAAAAAAGAGAGAAGTGTTCATGATTTAGGAACCTTGTGGATTGTTTATAAAATTTTAGGAATAGATATTCACCAATCTGCATAATTGATGGATATATATGCATTTTTCCCCAAAAAGGTTGGTGACTTTCTCTTGATTTAAGAAATATTGAATTGGGCTTGGGAATATACCCAAAGTCCCTATTTGCCAACTAGTAGCAAAATAGCTTCATTTTATTGACTCTGAAAGTTTTAATTCAGTTTCATATAAATTGTACTTTTAAAATCTAGTTTGGTGGTTACTGAAGAGTTACTAAATAAAGATAGCTTTTCTCATTGCTGATACATACTGTACATTCAAAGTTCTTTTAAAAATGTCAATCCATATACCTGCACAAAAGTGCATTGTTTTCCAGCTATACATGTATGGACACAGTTATGTATATTATGACAATTCAGATGAATGTGTTCAGGTACTTATTGAAGAGTATGGGTTACATAATAGAATTCTGTCAGTAATAAAGAACTAAAGAGTGGAATATAATTATTTCAGTTCTGAGATAGAGGATAAATAATATATCACTATTTTCAAAAAATATATAATCTGTTCAACCTATTGTATTTTCTGACCTAGACCAGACATAAAGAACAGAAGACTACCATGGTCAATATAATAAAAAAAACCACTTACTCTTCTGTCATTTTCACTCTAGTTATTGACCCTACTATTTAATTAATATTAATCCTTCAGTATATGAAGAAGGAAATATAATTCTTCAATTTGTCTGAAGATGCTTCCATATTATCTGTCTGTTCTGGAAAGGAGGTAGGTCTTCAATAGAATCACCAAAACGATAAGAAAATCTTGTACATTATAAAGGAAACATTGGGAAGCTACCAATATTGGAGAGTTGTACCATCTAGTCCTGCAAATTACCTGAAGATCTAATTGGTTCAATAGTGATCTAGCCTTGATTTAAAAAGCATTGCTGGATCTCCCATAGCAAGCAGATTTCCTAAATGATGATTCTGTATCTACAGAGTAGTTCTGGCAGGTGGCTTAGCATGTGCTCAGTGGTTTATATATTGTTCATGGTTGTCATAGTAACCGTAAGGACTTTAGATAAGAACATTTCAGTACAAATGCTGAAATCCTCCCCACCAAAGCAACCTTGGGATTCTCAGCACCAGTTTTAAAAACACTTGTCAACTCAGGAAAAAAAACTATAGTGTTGTGAGGTGGACAGTTTGCCACCCAAGTCCTCAAAAAGCTAGCACGCATTAATTTGTACATATACTGTAATTTTAATCTAGAATAAACATTTTGGTGTGTTGTATAGGGTTTTTTTTTAAATTTAATTTTATTTAAGTTAGAAATGTATTGTAAGATATTGCCACATTCTGCTCCATAGATGAGTTTGAGAATTATAATTAGGTTAATTAATGTTAAAATATACTGTAAAAGTAGACTAAATAAAGTATTTAACCATCTGTAGTATTGCACTCGATAGCCACTTGGGAGAGGCATATCTCCTACCCCTATAAAGATCTGATTATAGAAAATTAACATATTCTTCCTGGTTGAGGTCACTACCATTAATCCTTTCTCCTGAAGCAACTTGACATTTATTAATCACACATTCACAGCAAAAGATTCTGAAGACTAATTGCCAATGTTGTTAAGACTGGAGGGCAGGCTGGAAGGAGAGATAGAATTCATATGTTGAATTCACTTTTCCTTTTTCCTTTATTTTGGTTCCTCACCTGAAAATTTTACTATATTTCCAGAACTTCCATCTATTAGTCGGTCCAGATCATATTTTTTATCAATATTACATACGTTTCTATCTCCTTATGTTTCATTTCATTTCATGCTTCTCTTTACATGAACATTCTTATTTGTTTTAGGAGGCAGCTTTCCCAGCTGACACATTTTTCCTGTGGATCTTTTCAGATTAGATATATTTTAAAGGCTAGAAAAAAAAAACAAGATAGACACTAGAGAATCTCCAGCAATTATATTACATTCATGCTGCACCACATTCCATCTTGACAAATTCTGCTATTTCTCTTTCAAAGATATGAACAGCTTCTCTACTGTTTCTGCTACTGCTGGAGTTTTTCAAAGTTGGTCTTTAGTGATCTTTCGGTGCTCACAGTGGTTTACAAGCTAACAGCTTTGCTCATCCAGCAAAAAGCTACTTGCTTTCTGTGATAAGATGATCTGCCAAAGAAATAAATATGCTCCCAAAATAGTAGCAGTTTCTTTTTTTAATGTATAGTCTGACTTTTCTTTTTTTAAAAAAAACACAGTGTCTTATACACACACACACACACACACACACAAACCCATAAAAGCAACCATCAGAAAAAAAGAAAACAACTTTCCAGCATCATAAAAAGATCATACCAACATCACAGCCCTTGTATGCAATGCAAATTGAATTCAATCCACCAAAACCAAAATGGAAAAAAAGAAATAGCACCGATTTATTTACAGGGAAGGGAAGAGGCAAAGCCCAGACCTAGTCTAATTTTTTTTTTAAAAAAAGTGTGGGGTCATTGGTGGTCTCTGAGCTTGATGGTTTTCTTGCAGACGTTTTATTACCAAACTAGATAACATCATTGATGCTCAAAGGGAGTAAAGTTAGGTTAGTGGTTTTATTGAATAGGTACCATAGCTGCACTCCCAAAACAAGAATCCCTACATCATGCCTTTTACGTTTTTGTTAGTCTATATAAGTCTATAGGGGAGTGATGACTCAGTGGTTAAAGACACTGAGCCTGTCAACTGAAAAGCTGACAGTCCTCATTCAAGACCCAAGCACTGCACAATGGGGTGAGCTCCCATTACTTGCCACAGCTCCTGCCAACCCAGCAGTTTGAAAGCATGCAAATACAAGTAAATAAATAGGTAACACTTTGGTGGGAAGGTAACATTCTGTGCACCTTGGTGTATAATCATGCTGGCCACATGATCACGGAAGTGTCTTCAGACAATGCTGGCTCCCTTAGCTAAGAAACAAAGATGAGCACCATCCTCTAGATTCTGACATCATTGGATGGGGAAAATCTTTACCTTTATAAGTCTACAAGTGATCTTGGTAATGGCACATGGAAAACTTCATAGATAGATAATATTTTATAGTTCCTGGAATAGGGGGAGAATTGCATTTTCTGGAAACGTTCTAGCTTTTTTTCAAACTGCACATTGCTTTAACAAAGATTTTAAGTGGATTAGGTATTTAATTATACATTGTATTGCTTCCTATTAAAAATAATAAAGACATATTTTTTTAAAAAATAGTTCTTGATAATTTTGCTTTCCGTTTTAATAAAGGAGATAATATAAGCAGAACTGATTCTTTGAATCTGTTATGAAACTGAATAAAAACGTGAAATTATTTCTGAACGGCTAGGAGGAGGCTTTTTTTCTAAAGATAATAAGCTTTTTATAGACAGAGGTGAAATAATTTGACATTTAAAAAGAGGAGAAAATTATAAAAAATCATCAGAGGAAAAAAAAAGGATATTTCTTCTTAGACAAAGCAACACATCACAGGGTTGTGATACCACAATTATTTAAAGGTTTTACAATACTTTAAAATTAGAGGCTATGAAAATCAAGGCAATGTTCATGAAGCGAATCTTTCTGTGTGTACAGAACAAGTTGGAATAAAATAGCTATCCAAGAATGGATAAAAAAAATATCTCTGCAGTGCTCACTTAATTTTTAGTAGCACCAGTAAAGGAGAATATTTGTAGCTCAGGGTTGAAATGAGGGGTCATTGGTGCTCTCTGAGCTTGCTTGTTTTCTTGAAGACATTTTATTGCTCTAACATTGCTTTCAGTTTATATTCTGGTGTCTTTCCTGTGTTGGAAGAAATATCCATCTGGTTCAGTTCCAAGCTGGGAGAAAGATACCGGAAACATGGAGGCTGATTGGAAAGATGGTTTAATGATGAACATGGGTTCTGGGTAACTGACCACATGGAGTTTAGAGTGGGAGTATTTATACCTTCTCTTGGACTTTGCACTTGAACTTCCTGTTCCTGTGCAAGAACATGTATTCCTATTGGCTGTTGTCAGACTCCCATGGGGCCATGTACAAATCCTAGGAGTTTGTCTGAGCTACGTTTGGTTGATGTTTGCTGGGGGTGATGCAATGTCCTTTAGGAGAATGTGCAATGTACTGAGCTCTGTGTCTTAGTGAGTTAATCCTATTATATCCTGAAGGGTCATGTCTTAATCCCTTCACCCTGAAGTTGAAGGTATTTTGTTTTGTAGGTAGGCTGGCCCAGTCTTTCTTAATGGGCACAAAATATCTGCTGGGGGCTATTAAGAAAGGTGGGGGCTGCTTTCCAAGAGTATGTTGCTCCCTTTTTCATCCAGGGAAATATAATAGTCTGCCTTTTTAATATTCCTCAAATATTTCTTCTTCTGGGAGAGGGGTGGGTGCTAGCTTTCTACACCTGTTTTATGGATGGGGGAGGTCTTAGAGATTCTTTGGTTTGGCTGTTTACTGATGGCTCTTTGGTAGTTTTTTTTGATAGATTTGTATTGTTTTTAGAAGTATCTATAATATTTTTCTGATAGAAAAATCAATTTCAGTCAAAATTAAAGGAAAGATTGCCCAAACTCTTTCTTTTGAACTGAATGGTTAACATTTTTTTCAGATGTGATATAAACATGCCTCAGCAATACAAATTTAATTGGGTTGGGCATCCATATGTTTTAAAAGGTTGGCAATGGTATATACATATCTAACAGCACCACAGGTTTGGGGGGGAGGGAGAAAAGGAGAGATGTGTAGAATGAGAAATTGGAGAGTAAAGATCTATCAGTTGTAAGCTCATTGCAGAAGGAAAGCAAACAGAATGTAAGAGTCAGAAGGAGACGGTCTGATAAATCCCCACTATGGTTTTTTTTTTAAAAAAATTGGATTCATTATTTTAATGGCAAAAAGTTAATCTATAAGAAAAATAGTGAATACATATTAATGAAGGGAGATCTATACCATTAAATCTGCAATTAGATGAAATGCAAACAATTAGATGGAATGGAAACATTGTATTCATGGGAGGCCCTGGGATCCAAAAAGGTCTCTGAAGAAGGCAAGGAATGACTTCTGGTGATGCAGCCTCTCATTCTGCTCTGCAGTTTTCGAAGAGTAGAAATTTAAGACAAGGCCACCAGAGGCTTTGAAAGCAAATCGATCTATTTCAATACTGTCAGAAAAAATATCTGACTTCTAATGATCCTTCCATTGTGGTGGGCAAATAATCCATTATGGAAGCAGACAAAGTTGCACTTATCTTTCTAAAATTTTAGGGGTAGCCAAATAATTTCTTTAATTTTAAAACAATCCAGCATATCAACAGTGTGGGATGTTGCACTATGTCTATTTCTTTCCCAGTATATCTCTGAATAGTCAAATGACTATATATATTTGACCATTCTGTCAGTAGCATATATTGTTCTCCTGATGGATTTATGCTTGTATAAATTGTATTATTATGCCAAAAAAACAAGAAAATGATAATAAAAAATATTTTTTAAAAAATTGTATTATGGTGTTCTTGCTGTAGTTTCTTAGCCACTTTCAAGTTTCAGCCTTGCACTCATTTTATTTTATCCCGTGATCTTGAGTGATCTATTTAATAGGGCCCCATATATAACAAAAAGAAAGAGTTTTTGCCCAAACCCAATTACTGTGAATCAATGACCTATCTTAATAGAGAATCCTCAAAGGTCTATTTGTGACTTTCTTGGGCTTATGAAACAGGAGACATGCCATATTTCTCCTTTTTGATTTCTAATATTGTTTGGAAAAGGAATATAGAAGGCAAAACAGTTTTTCTTCTGAAATTCAGCATGATTTTTCCCCCCATTGATAAAAGAAGCATGTGAGTTTGAAGTCATTTTTAATCTCTGAATGATTTGTCTCCCCCCTTTGTGCAGAATTAATATATAAGGCACATTTTCATTTTAACAATAACAGAATGAAACTGCTAGCATGAATATTAATAATAAATATTCAGTGTGAAAGTAATGATCTCAGATTTATTCCCATCATACTTCTTGCCTCTGGTTACATGTTTACATGAGATTATCTCATTTCAATAGTGCTGCTTTTTTCCATGAAAAAGTGGAGAGAGAAAAAAACGGAGTCGATTTTGCTGCCATGTAATGTCATTATCCATCTATACATTATTTATTCCTTTTGGCATAAGCAAAATGACTTGTTATGACATAAAATATAATTGTGGACAAAAGGAGAACAGTGAAGCATTAGTGTTATGAAATGCATTTATCAAAGAGAAAGAAAATCTAGTTGTGTTAATTAAATTAAAATATTCCTTGAAGACATACCACATCTTATTTTTTTCATTTGGGATAATGCTGTTGTTCTTCAGGAATCCAAACATTGCTCTTCTCTTCTCTATTGATTATTAAATAATAGGAGATTTTAGATCAGAAAGGAGCAATCCATTCTGTCTCTTGGAAAATGAAAGACCTACATTACCATGTACTTCCAATTTAAGGTTGTAATAATAGATATATATTATATAGATATAAAGACAAACAGAGACAGAAATAGATAGATAGATAAATAGATGATAGATGATAGATAGATAGATAGATAGATAGATAGATAGATAGATAGATAGATGATAGATAGATAGATAGATAGAGACATAGAGACAGATATAGATATAGATGATATAGATACAGATACATATATAGATATACAGTAGATGATATAGATCTATATAGTTACCTGGGAATGAATTCTATTGAGCATTATGACATTTACTTTTAAGTCAAAAATTGTAACTTTATTTCTATTTAGATTCTCCTTTCTTTAACTTTATTTTTTTAATGAATCCACATACTGTCCATAAATGCACAGATTTTAATGTATTTTTCAACATATACATTTTGAAAGTATTTTTCATATAAAAATAAGATGTATATATTTTGCAAGTGTATATGTTTTTGTATGCTACTTGTTATAAATATATACACAAACCAAAGGTGAATTTCAAAAGGCAACTGAACTTTCTTGTCTTTTTCTTTGAAAATGTTTCACTTCTCATCTAAGAAGCTTCTTCATTTCTGGCTGAATATGGGGAATGGAAGGATTTATATTCTTTAGCAGTCATCAGGTTGGTGACCCTGAGGGCATGGATAAACACCCAAGTGGTCTCAAGAGAGCTAATGACTGACCTTCAGAGTGCTATGACTAGATGACCACTAAGGAATATAAATCCTTAAATTCCCCACCATTCAGACAGAACTGAACAGAAGTGGATGAGAAGTGAAATGTTTCAAGGAAAAAACCAAGTAAGTCCAGTTGCCTTTTGAAAAAGCACCTTTGGGACAACCATGAGTTGGATGATTGAGAACCTCCGTAGACATATACACAAATCAATTATAAATTATTTTAGCAGTAAATAATTTATTAAAAAATAAATAGAAATTTAAATGACTTAAACAAATTAAACAAACAAAGGATGCATGGTATTATTGTTCAGACCACAACTATTGTTCAGACAATAGCTGTAAATTGGGAAGTGTGAATTTGGAAATCTCAGTTCGCTGCACGTAGCTTCATTATTTAGATATTCTTGAATGCTACCTGGAAGAGGAATCCAATTATGCCTTCCAACCCTCCTCACAATCTTTACACATACATTTTAGAATCTGCAACAGGTTTTAGCATAACTGCACTAAAAAATGTATTTCTGAGGTGGTTATACTGGGGTGAAAATCCGTGTTTCAAATATCTATTAACTGTATTTCTTGATGTGTTACATTGCAGCAACACTACCTTCTCTCAAGTCAATTCAACAGGACAGAAAAGGGAAAAGAAATTCACATGAAAACACACAGTGATTATATTCAGACACACAGTTCAAGAAAAGGAAGAGCCATACCAACCTTATTTCACAGGCTCTTTTGACACAATCCAGTAACAATGGTAATATTAAAATGTAATGGCAAGCTGGTTCAACTGAATTAGTGGGAATGAATTTGTCTTTTATTTTTCATTTAGAGACGATGAGATGGAATGGCTGTTTTAAAATATTGGGCTGATAGAATGCAATTATCTGCTTTTCTAAGTTAGAATAACTAACTTAGGAAGGTAGATAATTGAATTCTATCAGCCCAATATTTTAAAAGATAGAAAAAATTTCAGTTTTGCTCATATTCAGGAAAAAAATACATCATCTTATTTTAATGTGCTCCAGAACATGCCTGCATTATTTTATCTTAATGCTGATTCATGAATCATATGATTAATTTAAAGCTCCCTAGTTGTTGTAATTAGCATTATGACTAAGATGAGATCAGTAGCTAGATAGAGGAAAAGGTCAAACAAACTGTTTATACCGAGGGATTAGAAAATGGTTTTATTAAACTAAATTTTGAAAACCAAAATTGAGTTTAATAAAACCAAACTGACTATTTTATTATATAGTCCATGCAGACATCAGAACACTGTGCTATTTTGGACATAAAGAGATACTGAAGCTCATTTCTTGCCGAACTGTGACTGCAATTCATGATAACTCCATTTTATTATATTGTTTTTCTAAGGAGTTTCTATAATTTTAAATGGTCAATATAATCCAAGCACTTTCTATCACTAATACATTACATATATCTTCTTCCTAGTATTCATTGACTTTCTCAGTTATCCAGTATGCCTCAACTAATGTCTCTGGTTCTGAGCTTAGCTTGAACACCTGGCATTTCCCTTTCCATGTAAGGATCTAATTTGCATTGAACGATTGGTGCAATGTTGGAAGACCCAAAGGGCCAAATCATAACAGGGAAGATCTAAGTAGTCATTTAACCTTAATGCCAATTTGATAGCACACAATCAAACAAACGATCAACCAGTCAATCAATCAATCAGCCATTTTTTTGTGGTCCAAGTAAAAACACAAAAGTTATCTAGCTTTGCACTACAAAGATATAATAAGTATGGGAATGGTGAATATTAAAACAAAAGATATAGGTAAAGATATAATAAGTATGGGAATGGTGAATATTAAAACAAAACTAAAAATCCTTGAGAGTGATGCAAAATTCACATATTGCTACTCAAAATTTTGGGAGTTGAATTAAGACACAGTCTTAAGGACCAGCATGTTAATGGTGGGTCCAATCAGGAACTAATTCAGGAAGTCCTCCCTTTATATTTAAACATGGTTATTGGAGAAGATGTAACAATAGGACTGACATCAAAACAAGAACCATGTTGGATTTTCAGGTGGCTTCAAGGGTGAAATTAAAAAAAAAGTTCTTCATAGACTTGTTGCTTCATGATAGAACCCTGTAACCTTTTCTACTGGCTAATTGTCACACATATGCTCCAAAAAGGCATTATGACATTGACAATCGGATACTGCTTTTCACATTCTAATTAAAGCAGCAAGTTCCTGGTGAATACTGTTGGTATCAGGTCAAAGCAAGGTGAACAGTGAATAAGATTCACAGCGCTAGGCATTAGTCAATTTATAACATAAGGAATTATTTTGCCACAAAATGGCAACAAGAAAATTGCTATGCTATCTAACCAGAGAAAGAATCTGTCCTGGTTTCCAAATGTCCCAATTGTGAATACTAAAACAAATTGTAAAAGATTGTAACTTTGCTCTTTTCCATTGTATGTGGAAAGATCCACTTTGGGACAGCTATTAAAGTGTCAGGTTACAAGCCAAAAGACTGTGAGTTCTTAGGCACAAAGTCAACTGAGTGATTTTACGTCAGTTGCATCTCTCAGTGCTTGGAAGACAGCCGTGACAAGTTACTTCTGAAAATCAGGCAGGAAAATTACAAGAGACTTGTAAGGGGCAAGAGTCAAAACACTGATTTGAAAGGACCAATTTCTGTGTATAAGTAAGAATGGAAATTTTCACCAATTCTTGATATTTACTAAGTTCATTATACTAGTTTCCACTGATGAATCCAGTATGATGTAGTATTGAAAGTATTGAACTGGAAGTGGGTGGGTGCAGATTTAAGTTCATCCTCAGAGTTGAAGGTTCTCTGCATATTTCAGACAATCTTACTTTCTCTAAATCACCAATCTCTTCTTCAAAAAAGTGGAGAAAAACAAGGCTCTATCTTGGAACTCGAGCAGGAAAAGCATGGTATCAATAAATGAGAATTACTAATTAACAAAATAAATGAAGTGAGCTGCTATTAGATTTAATAACATTTCCCCCCATAATCCAGCCAATTTATAATTCAGATTTCTATTTTCTAGTCTGATGCTGTATTACTGAAATGTCCTCCTCAATGCTTGATATGTTAGTTTATAAAAGAAGATAAATTTGTCCCCCTCCCCAAGGTTTCTTGCCTGTAAACCAGTAGCCTCCAATCTTTTGGACGCCAATGACCAGTTCCATGGAAGGCGCTTTTTCTGTGGATCGGGGTGTGTTTGGTTTTCTGTGCTGCCTGGATCCCACATGTATGCAAATAGGATTTTGCTTGCTTGCATGGCCAGTTCCTGCTGGACCATGGACTGACAATGGTCTACAGCCTGGGGGTTACCCTGCTGTAAAGGATAGCTTTTCCAGAATTTTTTATTTTTTGGGACAGGAGGAACGGGGGAGAACTATGTTAACATTGATAGATATGAGGTATCTTTCATAAGAGAAAAGATGCTGTCCCTAATTCAACATCATAACCATGTATGAATATATAGGAATTTGAACTCAGTCTTTTAAGTGGTAAGCAATGTTTACCTAAAGACACAAATATGTCCAATTTACTTTCACTTTCCATTATTAAAAAAGCATGAGTTTTTTTCAACTTATTTATTTAAAGAATTGCTTATGTATAGGATGCATCATTTATTTACTTTAAAAATAAGATATGCTACTATATATTTACCAATCAAATCCAAAAGCTTAATAATACTTTACCTGAAAAACAGCTTAAGAATGAAAGCAGAAGTACGAGTTTCCATAGCAACATCATCTCCAATTTCCAAGGTCAAAAATTCCTCCCATCCAATCATCTGAGAAAGATGTAGGATTACGTCAATCTTCCTGATATTATTTTATAAGCTGTAAAATAAAGTTATTCGTTCAGAGTACATGCAAATATTTATGTGGCATTGTTTGCTTTAATTTTTAATTTGATCGCTTTTATACTATTCAATATCTGTTGATCTCTCAATGAACTTATATTTCTAATGTTTTTTTTCTCTCGTGGCTAGTCATGCAACATGTGTTAACAATCAACGGATACCAATTGAAATCATTTGCTACTTGCTCGAACTGAATTTCACTAGTATTTACATGTCCAGACATCTTATTGGCAGTTTGACTTACACTCAAATCATTTGCAAGAGAACCAAAGTAAATATTGTTGAATATTATTGTGTTGCATATTTACACATTCATAGTAAACCTTGCATAGATTGCCTCCTACACATTTCCCAG
>JANHJO010000052.1:128875-143844 GCA_032468235.1 Pseudoxyrhopus heterurus
CCTATGGGGAAAAACTGCTGAGGCAGGCTTCCCCGATCATCAGCTGTGCTGAAAACACAGCAACTCGAGGCTATTAGAGGCTCCAGGCACATGGGAGGGCAATTTTTTAATATTTTTTTTATAATTTTTTTTTAGAAAAACTGACCGAAGCAGTTGTTACACCGGTTGAAACCCACCCCTGTCTATGCCAACTATGCCGGGTCTTAATACTCTTTCTGAAGGCCAGAAGAATGGGGATTCACCTAAGCTCTGGGTAAGGTATTCCAGAGGGCAGGGGCAATGCCAAAGAAAGCTCTTTTCCTGATTCCTACCAGTCAATTTATTTTTAACTAACAGAATTTGTAACATACCTTCCTTGCCTGACCATTATATGGAATGGAACCATATAATTGGGATGAGACCATTCCTTAGATAACCTGGCTCCATTCAATGAACAGCTTAAAGGTGATAACCAACACCTTAAGATGGACACAGAAGCAAACTGGCACTCTGCTTATGTAGCAAAGGTGCTACATCTGCAACCTTAGGAGTACCAAACACTGCTTGTACTGCTACCCTCTGCACAGCTGCAGCTTCCATATACTCTTCAAAGGTAGGCCCATTGCAATAGCCCATATGGGAAATTGCCAGGGTATGAGTGATGGAAAGAAAGGCTTCTTGATCCAGGAAAGGACATAACTGGTCCTGCACAAAATGAAGTTGAATAAAGGCTGTTCTAGCCACAACTGCCACATGCATCTTGAGCAAGAGTTGTGAATATAGGAGGCCCCCAAATTACATACTAGCTCCATCTGGGGCAGTGTAACCTCATCCAGGAACAAAGATGGCAAACTCTTGGAAACAGAGGAGCCTCCTATCCAGGGGTGGGTTTCTACCGGTTCGGACTGGTTCACCCGAACTGGTTGTTAAAATAGCGCCAGTTTGGGTGAACCGGTTGTTAAATGTAACTAAATCACGATCGGAATTTGGCCCGCCCAGACACCCAAGCTTACCTTTAAGTGCTTTGTTTCCTGTTCAGCTGATTGGCGCTGCAGCACAGAATAGCTGTGTTTTGGCCCTGCTGAGCCTCAGCTGTTGTTCGGGCCTCAGTTCACGCACACACAGAGCATTCATTTGATGCGTGCGCGTGCAAAGCGAACTGGTAGTTAGACCAGCTGAAGCCACCCCTGCTCCTATCTATAGCCATCTTACCAGGATTCAGCTGAAGCATATTGTTCCCCATCCAATCCCCCACAACATTCAAGCACTAAGAAAGGTCAATCATGATATCACTTTGCCCATGGTGGAGACATACATCTGGGTTATTTTTGCATACTGCATACTGCATACTGATCATACCTCATCCCATAATGATGGATATTTTACCCAAACCTTCATGCAGATGTCAAAAATGCATGGAGAGAGAACGGAGTCCTGCAGCATGCCATGGAGCAATGGCAATAAACTGGACCTTCCACTCCTTATCAACAATAATTGGACAGTCTTGGAGGAAGGAAATTAACCAAAAAATAACTGTGCTCCAGACCTCAACTCCCAGAGCTGATTGAAAACCACCAATAGGTCAAAAAGAGCCAGAATTGATGCAGTGCCCAAATTCCACTCTCACCAGAAGTCATCCAAAGGAATGAACAATGCTGTTTCCATCCAATATCTGGGCTTAAAACCTGACTGGAAGTGGTCCAGATAATCAGTTTCATGCAGGTGCCTCTAGAGCTGATGCATGACCTCCTTTTCAATCACCTTCCCTAAAAAGAAAGTTATTCACCATGGTAGGGTCCAATGATGGCTTTTTGAGAAGAGGACATATCAGCATCTCTTTAAATGGTTCTGGGAACACCCTCTTAATCAAGGGTGAATTATTCTTTTTAAGTCTCACCTACATGTCACTTCTCTAGTGGCCATAACCACCAGAAAATATCTAAGTCACAGTTAACCATGCTCACAATTCAGAGGACACTGTCAATTCTCAGGTCCAACAGGATCAAACTGCTCTTATATGACAGGAATTTCCAACAGATCTGCACCATACTTGGAATCCAACTGGCAATGGAACCAAATATTTTATGTACCAAGTGCATTGAAAATTCCTCGGTGCAGCCCTAAAGATGAACCTCAGTCCTCTTTATCAAAAGGGAAGGAGTAACTATAAACAGAACCGCCAGGCAGCACTCAGTAAATACAATAAGAATAAAGAAATACTGATGTTTTCCTCTCTTACCACCATGAGGTAGGCCTTAATGTTGATTCTAACTCTTGATCGATCAAATTATCCCTTGTCATCCTCCAGGGTGCTTTGGATATCTCTTGACCATTTTCAATTCCATCAATTCCTTCATAAACCACAAAGATTGTCAGGCGTGATGGCACAAGAAGAGTCACACAGGTGTAATCCTCTCTAATGTCTCTACTATTCCAAGTATCAGTCAGTACCATGAAGGAGAATGTCAGGAATAAACCCCAGATCCCTTTGACACCCTATTGGGTGCATTAGTCACTGGGTGTGGACTCATCAGATAGGTCCTGCCTCCCTGAAGAATGAGGTGGACAGAAAAACCTCAAAAGTCACCTTATATCCTGGAGCTACATTCTGATACCCTGCATACTGATGTCTTGAAACACATCATGAGGATTCCCTAACTCAGTATAGAACTAGTTGCCATGATTTGAAAAGGATGCGTGCCCCAACTTTTGATATTAGTCCTATGCCAAGCATATATGAGTGCAGGATTATGGTAAGATGGAATCAAGGAACTTGAAATTGTGGAAATGTAGATACACCTTTTCTTCAGTAAAACCTTTGATAAAATACTTTACATCTATGTTATCACCAGTTAAATTTCGGCTAAATGGCATATCCAATTAGTAGACACATAGCAGTCATAAAACTGCACACACAGTGCTCCAATAGTTCTTAATCAAACTTAGAAGATGCTTTGAGCCCAAGCTTTACTTCAGAGTTCTGAATACTTCAACATTTTTTATTAATAACTTAGATGAAATGAAGTGGAAGGAATGCTTATCAAATTTGTAGATAACACATCATGAAACAGAACAATACTCTAGAAGAGAGACATAAAATTAAAAACGATCCTGATATTTTAGACAAATGGGCTGATAATATTTATGAAATGTACAATTCTTTACCTGGAAACCCAGAATCAAATGCATAGAAATAGAACAGGGTTACCTGGTTTTGTCACACTACTTGTGAAAAAGATCTTGAAATAATTTTGATTTTGAACTGAATGTGAGTCAGCAATGTGATCTGGCTACAAAAAAAAGTCAAATGACGCTTTTGGCTGCAGAAGCAGGCATGCTATTTTTAACTTTTACTGGGTAGAAAGTAATTGTTCTGCATCTGAAGTTTTTGACCAATTATCGATCGCACACTTAAGACAGATTCAGAGAAATAAAACAGCTTTTGTGGGGGGACAATGAGGAAGATCATAGGACTCACAACTAAGTCTCATAGAAATTGAAAGATTTGGGAATCTTTTCTGAATCTTCAGAAGAGAAGATCAAGGGGGAATGAACACATTCTTGAAATACCAAAAGGATGCCAAACAAAAGAAAGCTATCATCCCAGAGAGTTGGACCTAGAATAATGGATTTAGTTATAGAACAGCAAATTGTAGTTGAACATTAGTGCAGGAATCTGAACAGTAAGAAGATATAGGAGAGGAGATAATAATCAATGCAAACTGAGGGCTCCTCTTCACTGGAAACATTAATATGTTAGCAATAGCAATAGCACTTAGACTTATATACCACTTCACAGTGCTTTACAGCCCTCTCTAAGTGGTTTACAGAGTCAGCCTATTTCCCCCACAATCTGGGTCCTCATTTTACTCATCTCAGAAGGATGGAAGGCTGAATCAGCCTTGAGCCTGGTGAGATTCGAACTGCCAAATTGCTGGCAGCAGTCAGCAGAAGTAGCCTGCAGTACTGCATTCTAACCACTGTGCCACCAATGATGCTGGACAAACAGCATATGGATGTTTAATCTGGATTTTTTTTTCATATACCAGGAACTACACAGAATGGTTTAAATGGCTCCATGCAATTCTATAATTCTCTTATTCTAAAGAGAATGAAACAATGTTGCATAAAACTTATGCAACTCTCTATCTCATCTTCCTAGCTCTCTCCTGTTGACTTCTTTGGTGGGCTCCTGTCTACTGGTGATTAGGAAGCAAACTTGTTGCCTGTCCACAACAGTTTGGGCAAAAGGAGATCCTGAAGTGAGTTAGACATGGTGTTGTGCATGTCTGTATATGTTTCTCTCTGTGTATGCGTATAAGCAATAAGTGAAAAAGAAAATAAGAATACATACATACACACACACATATATATTAGTTTATCTTATAAACTAAAATATAATTATCTATTATTACTAGATATATTTATCTCCATTTGAGCAAAAATGTTCTGGCTTAATTACTTCTAATATTCTTGCTGCCCTTTTTCTTCAGAATGATTTGCTATGTGACAACATGACTGACTAACCGTATTCCCACATGTTGGCATTTGATTTTGGATTTGTGTTCTGTGATTCTCTTTTTCAGCTCACTAGAAGTTTTTTGTAGATAAATCTTACTATATGGGCAAAAAACGAGGATGTGAATATAAGGGAAATTGCAGTTGGGAATACTACCATCTATCATATATCTCCTGTTGTTTATAAGTTTAATAATCTCTTTCATTTCTTTAATATTGGGATAGGTAGAGCTTAATCCACAATTGTCAAATACATGTTAATTGCTGTAACCATTCACTCCACAAAGTAAATATTATGATACTTAGCCATGCCAGGTTTTAACCTCCTCCAGGATCTATGACCCAAATTTAGATCTTTCATTTATTAAAATATGATCTCTAGGCTTAAGCAGCTATCTACATAAGCTAAACTATAATTTCTTTTTCTTTATCATTTCTTAGCATTTAACCACCTGTGATCGTTTCCTCATCTGAAGCCACTAGCACTTGTTATGGATAGAGGTCTTCATTTCCATTCTACTATGCCACCAATCAAATTATCTCCTGTCTATCTTCTCTATAACACAATAAATCATAGACTTGACATTAAGAAAACCTTGGTGTGCTATGATTTTAATGCTGTTTGATAAGTGAGATTTCAGATCCATATCTCTTGAGATCAGACTAGACCTACATACGGAAGAAATGCAAGGCCATTAATATGACTTCAGAATGCCAATATTATCCAATACTCTCACTAATAGAAGTGGAAATACAAATGTACCGAAAAGACCAAAATCACTAATTGATTCTGCTTCATAGTGATGTTATTGAAATCACTTATGTCAAATCAATACAGTGTTTTGCCTGTTGAATCTTTTTAAATAGGAAGTCTTTTTGTTCTGCATTCTCTTGAAATCCTGTTTCATTTTTATTATTTATTTTGTTTCAGAATTGGATCATGGGACTATAGTTGAGAGTTCACATCTATCAGCAAACCTGTTGATATGAAAAAATCTAGAAATTAGTGAGACAAGACCTTTGCTGAAACAATGTTGGTTCCTCTTCAGCAAGCTTCTTCCTTCTCTACTCTTTATCAGTGTTATTTTTTTTTTTTGGTTTAATAATGTTTTCCATCAATTTACCCAGAACAGATGTTAAATTAACTGGCCTATAATTTTATTCTACCCTCTTTGATCCCTGTTTAAAAATGCAAGTTTTTTGGCTGCTTTCCAGTTCTCATTTGTATGCACATAAAGTAAAAGTGGAAAATAGCACTTTAGAAAAACACTTGTTCCAAAAGAAAGGCTCTATTTTGAATCCTTTTAGCTCACTAAACAATTTAATATTTTTCCATTGTAAATCTATTAATTTTTAATAATATTAATTATATGCCTGCTTCTGCAGTAAGCTTTTGGGAAAAAAGAAGGGCAAAAAATAAAATGCATTGCCCATTGGATTTCAAACACAATATCAGGAAACTTTCAATAGTTCCATGAAAAATTTCAGACACTTCCATTCAAATAGTTAAATTTTAGTACATCTTTAAGAGAACAGAAACTTTCAGAAACTTTATATGGTACAACATTGTTTGTAAGTATGCATGCAATTTGTTTGTAAAATTCTGAACATTTTAAAAATAAGACAACAGTAAATTTGACAGATACAAATATTTGGATATTCTTCCATTGGATGTAGTAATTTTTAAAAACTATAAAATTATTGTTAAAGTCCCTGAAGCATTTAATTAAGCAACCCTACAATTAATCAAGGGACGACAGTTGAATGGGTCAACAGATACTCTGACTCTTTTAATCTCTCAGGTTTTGATTGTTCATTTAATTTCAAAAGCTATGGGCTTCTTTAAGCAGCTGAGAATTTGAAAATAAAGATATGTCACTGTTCATTAAAAATCTACTTAAAAAAAAACACCTGTAAATGTTTCCAACTACGTATTTCAAGTGTGAGAAACATCACTAAGAATAGGGAGTTACCTGTATTGTTAAGCTTCGGAAGACCAAGAAAAAAAAACATTTTCTAGACCTACCTAAAAAACTGGTTAATTCTGAAAAGCAGTACCTGTAGATCACTATAAACATTTGCTGAAAAATGTAGCAGAGACTGGATAGTTTTCACATCATGGTTATACAACAGTAGTCGATATGGAAGACTTGTCAAAAGAAAACACTTTCCTCAGCATCTTCACAATCCTTTGTTGTCTGAAGTATGGAAATGAAATCCTTGAGAAGCTTAAAATGTTTTGGAACTAAGTGCTTTGGAGTGATGGAACAAACATTGAAATGTTTAGCTACAAAATCACACAAGATCCATTTGGAGAAGGGGAAAAAAAGATGATGCATTTGAAGAAAATAACATATTGGCAGTCATTAAGCACAGGAGTGGTTCTATTATACTTTGGGGCTGTGTAGCCTCCAGTGGCCCAGGAAATAGTGTACAGGTGGAAGAAAGAAGAGATTCAACTAAATATTAACATATCCTGGGGCTAATGTTCCACAGCCAATGAAGAAATTGAAAATGAAAAGAGGTTGAATACTACAGCAAAAAATATAAAAAAAGGTACAACGTATTTGTTTTTTCCAAATCAACTGTGAAGTATTTATACAGGAACAAAA
The DNA here is from genome assembly GCA_032468235.1 of Pseudoxyrhopus heterurus. Lineage (NCBI taxonomy): Eukaryota > Metazoa > Chordata > Lepidosauria > Squamata > Pseudoxyrhopus > Pseudoxyrhopus heterurus. The sequence goes on from JANHJO010000052.1 coordinate 135,985, forward strand.
TGATAAAGGTTTGGGAATAGCTTTCATAGTCCACAGAGATAAATATCTCTGAAAAATCTGTTGGGAGATCTGAAGTGCTCAGGAGTTGCAGGAGACCTAAGCATATTTCTGAGCTAGAAGAGTTCTGCTGGGAAAAGTAGGGGAAAAGTTTGAATGATTCTTCGAAGAACACCAGAAATGTTTGGAAGCTATTATTTATAGCAAATTAGGTGTTATAAAGTACCGATGAAATTTCTGTGCGGACCCCTACATATTTACTGTTGCTATTTTTATTCTGCAAAATTGTTGCACATAAATAGCAGGCATACATTCAAATTGGAGAAAGATATCACATTTAACTTTGTGCCATGAAAAGGCATGTCAGCTTCTATTCTCCCAGGGATTCATTGAAAGATGCAATTGACCTCAGGTGCCTAAACTTTAGCATAGCTCTGTACATTATGAAGGCAGAGCAGATTTATTCTAGAATACATTTTTAATATTTATATAATACATTTATATTAAGAGTTGTGGTGGCGCAGTGGTTAGAACACAGTATTGCAGGAAAATTCTGCCAAGTGCCAGCAGTTAAATTCTCAGGGTTCAAGGTTGACTCAGCCTTCCATCCTACCGAGGTTGGTAAAATGAGGACCCAGATTGTTGGGGGCAATATTCTGACTCTGTTTAGAAAGGGCTGTAAAACACTATGAAGTGGTATATAGGTCTAAGTGCTATTGCTATTATTGTACAAAAAAAATCATTATAATTATTCATTATGTGCCTTGACCAAGGGACAGGACAGTTGAAAAAATAAACAAATCAAAACAAACCTAACAGAATAATTGCAAATAAATCCTATAAAGTTAACTCTGAACCTGGTAAGCAAATAATAGATTATAACAACCAAAGCAACAAAAACACATTTAAAACAAAGCTCTGGGATAGGACCAAGAGTTTATATACCCCTAGTAATTAAAAAAAAGATGTTAATCTTAAACTACCAGGTAAATAAGAATAGGTTGGAATATTACCTTCCTTTTCTACCCCTAATCAAACAAAAACATATTTAAATCTCCGAGTGACTCTTAGCAGCTGGAATATGTTTGGAACAATTGCATAATCAACATTTGTGACTTTCCCAGCTGACTTCTAACAAGCAAAGTTAATGGGAAAAGCCGGATTCGCTTAACAACCATATGGTTTGCTTAACAACTGCAGTATAAAAGTTTGTAACATTACATAACTCACTTAACCACCTTGCTCTGTGTTTTATGGATGCAAGACATGCAGAAAGATAGTTTAACTGCCCAAAGGGGGAAAATCAAGGGGTGACGTGATTTCAGATCAGGGGAACAGAGATTGTTTATCTGTGGTGTTGTATTCAGAGGAGACTTGGAACACACAGTGTATTTTCAGCTGAGTCTTCTCAATTTCAATTTCAGCATGCTTTCTCTCAAATTCCCCTCAACATCTCACCAAATGTAGTTAACATTCCTACATTGAAATCTGGTGAGAATGTGTGCCATTTCTCCCCCCCCCCACTGTGGGTTTCAAGCTTGTGTAGTTTGTCATCCACAGCCCATTTCCTTCTGCATAAACTTCATAGTCACATGTTGGAAAGCTGGCCTCTATAGAAATTCTATTTCCATTGTACGGTTGCCAGGTGGTCTTGTTCAAACCCTTCTCTCATCTTCAGTTCTCAGCTATTAAGAATGCATAATAATGACCTACTTTATGGAACTGTGAGGGGAAAAAATTAAAGCACAGAGTATACTAAGTGCTATATAAATGATTGATGATAATAATAATAAAGTGCCCATTTGATTGCAGTGTGCCTTTGAGATTCTTATTTAGCAGCAAATTTAATGATATTAGGTGGCTTTGAGCCATGAACAGCTCCCCCCCCTTCTCTGTCTAGAATCTGCATTTCCCACCCAAAATTCACTACCTATCACCTTTTTCTTGTGTTAAAACAATAAAATCACCTTCTCATGTCTCATTCTATATTTACTACCTTACCTGTTTTCTGAGAGAGTATTTTTAACCTCAATTTCATCTCCTCTTCAGATTGTGAAGTGCTTTTCAAAGGAAGAAGTAAAACTTGCGATCAAGATAACTCTCAGTATTCATAGCCATTGATGAATATTTATAATGGCGTTGCATAGGTGAAGTTATGAAACATCTATGTCTTCTTCAAGCAAAATGACTAATCAATGTGACACCTGATATGAAGGAATTCTGCAATGTATTTAAGTTGGCTAAGCATGGGAGAGCTGATAAACAAAACATTAGAGCTCATCTTTTTCACATTCCTTGTTAAAGCATATTTCATACAGACTCTTTGAGCTACATATAATACAAATAATAGTGAACATAATCAGAAACAGAATTATAGCTCTAAAAAGGGGCAGTAAAGCAAGCAAAGGGAGCAGTAAATGGGGAAATACAGAGAAAGAAAAAGGAGAAATAAGTAATCTTGAGCAACTGTGGTTGATGATTTTACACGTCATTCTTTATTTACTTTTAACCAGATTTGTTTTTTAAAAAATCAATTGCAACAAAAGTATTGAAATAAAATGATGGGGGCTTTGTAATCCAGGGGTATCATATACTAAGGGTCCCCAACCATGGCCCTGTGGTGGGATTCAGCCGGTTCACACTGGTTCACGTTAACCGGTTGTTATATTCCCCCCCCCCCACTATCAAAGTGGATCCTGGGCACTGTGCTGTAATGGAGAAACATGTTGTGGCAACAGATTCAGACAGTGAAAAAGTTGGGGAGGAACATGGGCAGTCCTGGAGTCTGGGGAAGGCTGTGACAAGGGCTCTGTGTCGGAGGTAGAGATGGGGCAAGGGCCGTCTGCCAGTTATCAGCTGACTTCAGAATCGGACATCAATGGGGCAGAAGAACAGCTGGAGCCTGTTCCCAGTGTGTGCATGCATATTGCTGCCAAGAGAAAGGAACAGCTCAGGAACAAGGGTCGACTTGGGAGTAAAGCCACAGGTGGACGGTGAATGGGCCCTCCTCTAAGGAATAAAGAGGAGCGAAAGGGGAGTGGTGTTTGCAGGAGACAATTAGTTCCATTCATTAGAATGAGAATCTATTCCTGACTACTTGCCAAGTCTTGTGGCCTTTGGAAGATATCGTCCTGGCAGCTCTCCAAGCCTGATAAAGGTCCGTAGTTGAAAACTCTTTTGAAAAACTGTTGGCCGGGACTTTGGCTGGAGAGGAATTCCCTTTAATTAAAATAAAAGGGGGCTTTCTCGGAACGAGGAGTTGGCTTCGTGCTTTCGGGAAGCCTAAGGTCAGAACAGCAGAACTTAGCTCGAGCTGAAGCAGGATGAATCCCTTCCGGCGCATTCCTAGTAGATTTGGCCAAGGGAAGTTTCTCTGTACCTCAAGATGGCTGTCTGGAAAGGAAGAGCATCTGGGGATGTTGGGCCCAGGGGAGATGTAGCTTTAGGAAGATTTCCGAGCCCCCTTCGGACTCTGGAGGTTGCAGGGGGGAGGTGGGCCGCCTGCTCTGTGACCTCCTGTTGTTAAAGAGGACGTAACAAGAATGCTTGGCTCTTGTTTTCAGTCATTGATGGCTTAGATTTCCTGAAGAAGGAGAACGCAGGAGCTCGGGACAGCATCCGATACTTAGAAGCAGAATTTAAAAAGGGAAACAGGTAAGGTTGTCCTGTCCCTGTCCTGTTTTTTACTCCATGTATTCATCGGGAGGGGGGGACATCCCAGAGGTCAAATTTGTTGTTGTTAATTGCAAAGTCATGTCCAACCCATCGCGACCCCATGGACCACGTTCCTCCAGGCCTTCCTATCCTCTACCATCCCCTGGAGTCCATTTAAGCTCCTCACACCGACTGCTTCAGGGACTCCATCCAGCCACCTCATTCTCTGTCGTCCCCTTCTTCTTCGTTTGCCCTCAATCGCTCCCAGCATTAGGCTCTTCTCCAGTGAGTCCTTCCTTCTCATGCGGTGGCCAAAGTATCAAGTCTTCAGGAATACCATGTTTTCATCAACAGGAATACCATTCCTAATAATTGCATCTTTTTTTTTTAATAAAATCTTATTAAGAGTCATCAATGATGCGTCCTCAGCAAAGTGGATGGAGGTATTATCTGGATGCCACAATCAAACATTTTCACTAATTATTTGGATTAAAGATGGAAACAAATCTTAACAGTTTGTGCTGGTTGGAGTAACTAACATCTTTGAAATTAGAAATAAAATGGGAAGCAATCTTGATGAATGAGAGAAAGGACTGAACATAACAGAATTAGATTTTGATAGAGAAAAATGTAACATTCTTCATTTAGGAAATCAAATTCAAATGTATAGATCAGGGAGAGTGGATTCCAGGTTTATAGTTCTACTGTAAAAACTGAACTGATTCTGTTGATCACAAACAAAGTGTGAGTCAGCAATATAATGTGGCTTCCAGAAATGCAAATGCAATCAATATAGTTGATAGGAAATAAACTATAAATCAATAATTATTTATTTATAATTCCTTATTTGTAAATTAACTCTATTGTGCATGGTTTAGATTCCTCCCAAAGTATTTTGCTAGTTATGGGCCCCATGCTTTAAGAATTCAGAAAAATTGAAATTATATAGTCCAGCATACTGTAGTGGCCAAGAAAGTATCATAACAGATTTCTCGCATTCAAATTTTTGTCAACTGATATTGAGAATAATGCAGTCCAAATATATTTATTACATGTAGTAACCATGTAATTTTTATAAATAACATTTTTTAAAGTATATTATTTACAATCATTAGGTAAAGGTTCCCTTGCACATGTGTGGTAGTCGTTCCCGACTCTAGGGGGCGGTGCTCATCTCCGTTTCAAAGCTGAAGAGCCAGATTGTCCGAAGACGTCTCCGTGGTCATGTGGCCAGCATGACTAAATGCCGAAGGCGCACGGAACACTGTTACTTTCCCACCAAAAGTGGTCCCTATTTTTCTACTTGCATTTTTACATGCTTTCGAACTGCTAGGTTGGCAGAAGCTGGGACAAGTAACGGGAGCTCACTCTGTTACACGGCACTAGGAATTCAAACTGCCAAACTGCCAACCTTTCTGATTGACAAGCTCAGCGTCTTAGCCACTGAGCCACTTTACAATAATTTAAAATACCAATAATCAATGAATATTTTTTTCTAAAACAACTTATTATATTTATAGATATCTTAGCTCCTATAATATACTTGATTATTTTCTCTTTTTTCCCTATGTGTACTTTATCAGAAATGAGAAGCAGCTTGTGAAGAAGCAATTCTTGCCCATGTACTATCGTACAGGGAATAATATTGCACATTTTATGACCTAGTTCCTACTATGGTGGTGTACAATATCTGCATCTATCTTATCAAAGTTGTTAGGTGAAACCACACAGAAATGCTCTTCCACTTACAAAATAGAATGAGAAATATGTTAGCTTTTCCTTGGCAATTTTCTTCCTTTCTTTATTGTATTTTTTGTATTTTGATTTCATTACTGTATTATTTGTTTGCAAGGTTCCTTTCTATTTATTTTCCAGGTTCCTTTCTGCATATATCTGAAACAAAGGTTTACACTTCAGAGAAAAATTGGAGAAAAGTCTGTTTCCCCATAATCTAAATAGCCTGAATATGTTGTAAATAACAATGATTCTCATTAAGATTGCGTTTAAGAAATTATGGTAGAGTACAAGGTTCAGCCATATTAAGCAGCACAAATTAAATTTGGAGCTAAAATTAAGTTTCTTATACTAGCACTATAGAATCCTTGCATCAAATTTTTTTTCTCAAAGTGTCTGATCTCAATTTTCTTAAATTGCTCATTAGCACTAATCTCTTACTTTTCTTATTTTTTTATCTCAAAGCTCATCTTTAGTTATTCAAGTTGTAACGAACCTGGGGAAAAAATCACTATAGTTACAATGTGAATTATTCATTTTGGGAAATTCTTTTATGGTTTTAAGCATGGAGATTCCATGCTCTTGTCCTTACATGTATCAACCCTTATGTTCAGCATATATAAGATTTAGCTAACTATAAATTAAGCTTTCAGTTATGGGCAATAGAACCTGAGTTGATAAAATCTAGTGCAATGCCACACTAAAAAGCATTTGAAGAAGAAGATAGACTATCACTAAACCCTACTGTTCCTTTCTTCAACCCCTTTCTCACATATTTGTTCAGGTCATGTGGTGCTCTACATTCATTTTCTGGCTGCATTAAGGATAAAACGTGGCTTATTGAAACGAATTACAGAAAGCAATAGTAATTTCAGTCATGAGAAATGATAGGGTTGTTCATTATGGAAAACAATTAATTTTCCTAGTACCAGTAGAATATTACAATACAGTACAAAGTACCAGTAGAATATTACAATAGATGTATTGTTCATTTACAAATTTAAATGTAATCATAAAACATCAAATATTGTCATCAAATATTGTTTAACAATTTAGTTTCCCACACTCTTCTTTTGTCTTTCACTGGCAGAAGGGTTTCTGAGAGTACTATAACAATAATCTGAACAAGTGTCAGTTATGATGGCTGTTTATGTAATATGCTGACATTGTAAACAGCTTAGAGAGGGTTGCAAGCCCTGATAGGCGGTATATAAATACAGTGCTATTGCTATATTGCTATTGTTTTTAAATCCCTGCTTTGATTCTATACAGTCTGGACCATTTCCACTCTCATAAATATCTTACATAAAAATCTTTCTTTCAGACTTCATCTCCTGTTAGCATTTATATGTACATAAACCTATTTGGTTCAATAGGACTCTACAGATCAAAAGTGTGGCTGTTTGAGTTTAGGATTCCATCTAAATTGATGCCTCTTAAGTACTTAAAATTGTTTTGAAAACTTTCTAAGCATTCAAGACTCATCATTAATACTCTGCAAGGATGGCAACTTGTTCCTTATTTTGGGTTCAGTCACCACAGATAAATCAAATTTCACCCAAGGGGTCAAATTTTCTAACATTTTATTATCAGAAAATGCCATTCATCTAGACAGGAAGGATTTTTCTGCCTGATTTCCTTGAAAACCCACTACGTTTCTCAAATATTTCAATTTAATTTAAATATTTAAAATAGCTTCCTCTTTGATATCAAAGTGATGAAAAAAGTCAATATTACCTCAATTTTTTTGTGGTCCATGGCCACATATTTAAAAACATTGACACATTGAAATGTTCCATTTATTAATATTTCTCTGGAAATATACTCCACTAACTTCTTTAGATATTATGAAAGCATTTGATCGAATGGAAGCGGATTGTGTTTTTAAAAAAATTAGTGGGGGATTGAATATAAATTAACTTTAATAAGGGATTGGACTAGAAACTTCCAAGGTCCTTTCGAGCTCCATAATTCCATGATTATATGTAATCTCATTTATAATAAAAATAATTATATTGCTGAAGATGATTATGATGATATTGACATTTATTTTCTTCTTTTCTTCTTTTATTGTATCTCCCAAACTATGTCTTGTTTTTCTTGAAAAATGTCAGCTTCTTTGGAATATGCAATTTTTCAAATAGTTTCTTGATGTCCATACTAGTCTTGTATATTAATTTCAGTACTTATTTGTTAATAAACTTCCATTGTGTTTCTGCTTTACATTTCTCATTGGGAGAAATCATACTTAAGTCACTACAATGAGCCATTTCAATGTCTCCCCCCCCCCCAAATATCCATTTTTGGAAAATTATTCTTTTTTTACAGTCCTATTACTGCACAGTTCCTGAATATGACTGTAAAAAAAGTATGTTCAAATATGATTATAGTAGATAATAATAGGTGAATAAGTGAAGATATACAAAACAAGATTAGCATTTAATCCTTCACTCATCAAAAAAGTATACATTATGA
>JANHJO010000052.1:194077-206293 GCA_032468235.1 Pseudoxyrhopus heterurus
ATCGCAAGTAGGATCGAGATCTCTGTCTATAATAGGTTTTTGTTTGCAAGATCCAGGATTCTAGTGAAGTTAAATAAATTGGAGGGGGAGACAAGGAAGAAGAGAGAAATTACTGAGGAAAATGGGGGGGGGAAAGATTCCTAGAGAAAGGAAGACTCGACTTCTCTGAAGGGAGTTGAGGAAAGGCAACAGTTATCCACTGCTACTCCACCCAACAATATTTGTTGTAGTCCACTATGAAATTATGGAGGAAATAAAGGAATGTCCACACAAATATATTCCCCAGATACCATTCCAAAAGCTTTTAGAATAGTGTGCCTCTTTGAGGCAACATTTGCTAGAGTTGCACATATAATCCCTCTGTTGGACTGTATTGACTATTGTTTTGCTTCTGGGTCCAATTCAAGATGTTGATCATCACCTTTAAAGCTCTTCATGGCATGGGATGAGATTATCTGAGGAACTGTATCATGCCAATGGTATCAGCCCATCCAACTCAGTCTGGCAGAAGAGGCACGCTGCAGTCCCTATTGGTTAAAGAATTTCAGTTGGTGGGGTATAGAAGAAGAGCCTTTTCTGTTATGTCTTCTACTCTTTGGAATATCTTCCTACCCGAGATGTGGTCTGCTCCCTCCCTTTTGGCCTTCCAGAAGGATGTCAAAATCTGGCTTTACCAGGTAACCTGGGGCCTTTAATGAGAGCACTCAGTGAAGAGGCTGTCTTCATACTGAACTTGCCTTCTTTTGCTTCTTTCTTTTCTATTTAATGTACTTATGATTTTAATTGTGTGCTACCTAGAGTTGATTTTCAAAGTGAAATAGGTGGCATATGAATTTAATAGATCCATAATAAGGATGACTCCATCAGTATTAAAATAAAAAGATAATTTCATCTAATGTACTCATTTTGCGTGCCTTTTCCCCAATGTCCATCTTTTCATATGCATTTTTGGCCAAAGAACTGCATCAAGAATTTGGAATGGAATGAAACTACAGATTGATTGCATTCTTGTTCAGGTATATCAAGGAAATGATAATAAATATGGTTCATATTAAAATGAGAAACAAATAAATATGGCTCTCATTGTTAACTGCCAGTAGAGCCTGATATATGATAGAATGGGAAGAAGTTGTTGGAAGAAATATCCATCTGGTCCAGTTCCAATCTGGGAGGAAGGCACTGGAAATAAAATGGAGGCTGGATGCTGATTGGAAAGAGGGTCCATTTATTGATGAAGCAGAATCACTAGGGTTTGTGGTTCTGGGCAACTGGCCAAAAGGGAGTTGAGAATGGGTGGTTTTTATACCTTCTTTGGGCTTTGTATTTGACCTTCCTGTTCCTGTGCAAGAACATATCCTTTAATATTCTATTGGCTCTTGTCAAATTCCTATAGGGTCATGTAGTGGTTGCTGAAGGGAGTTTCAAAATATCCTGTCTTGAATGGATTTCTGCCTGCAGTATTTGCTTTGCCTATGAATAGAGCTATCTAGATATTTGTCTTCCTCTTTCAATAAGGTCTTTATCTCTTAAGTGCTGACATCTGCTGTGGGCTATTAAGGAAAGTGGGGGCTCCTTTCTGCATCTAAAAAAACATGTTTGTCCATTTGTCCCTTTGGAGAAATATAATATTCTGCCTTTTTAAATATTTCCCAAAATATTTTATTCTCCTAGGTGGGGTAGGCACTGATTTTCTACAAAGTGAAAGCATTTGGAAAGTTATGGGTAGATGGATTGTGAGAAGAATCCTTGGAAGCAAGGTAGACTTAAAAGACAATGGAACATTATATTGTAAGTATTAAACAATATTGTCAACAATTAACATTACAATTGGACCATAGCTTACTATTAAATTGAGTTGAATATTTTCAAGAGTACTGTTTTCTTTAAGAAACTCATACACCAGAAATGAGTTTTCTGCATTAGCATGGAGATTACCTGTGATAATAAACAAACTGAGCTGCATGAATCATTTGCCTGATGGCAGTGAGCAGTAAATAAAACAAAATAAAGAATACAGTGGATAAAAGCTAAGAAGGTTAGGATATTAATACATCAGCCGTGTAGAGCTTCATTGTGGGTGGCATCAGAAACAGAGTCTATTTACCTGTAAATATGGTTGTACCGTGTTGATCTATCTGCTTCTTATGTAAATAGAACAGTGGGGATAGGGAATCCATATTGCTATTATTTTTCTGGTTTATATTATGAAGTTGCATTGAGTCTTATTTCTCTTAAGGTAATTATCTCTTCACTCCCTCTGAGGCAAAACTATTAAAAGGATCTTTATTGTTTTTGTGTCATGGCTGAAAGGAAGGAATTTGACATGCAGTGCTTACTAAGAGGTTCTTATTTAAGTTAATGCAATTTTCCTTTTTCCTTTTTTATACATCAACTAGCCAATAACCCGGCTTCGCCCGGGTATTTATGCCTTGAGCAGGGAATGCTGCAGCTTACAATTCCCAGCATTCTTTGCCCAATTTACATGCCTTGCCTCTATTGGCTGGATTGGCCGTTGCTGCTCGGCGGCTGCAGAGGCCTGGGCACATGGGCAGTACAATGTTGATGGGTGTGTGGAGTTCAGCAGTCTTTTTTGGGGGGGCAAAGAAGGCCCAATGTTATTCCTGACCCCCCCAGTGCTTGTCTCTGGAGTGCAGGGCATGTGCCTGGCAAGTTTGGGCCAGATTGGTGCAGGCATGGAAGAGCCTGTTTGGGACATACCCACAAACGTACATACCCACAGTCTGTTTTATAGATATAGATATAGATATACATTTCTCAGTTCTGTTTTTTTTTTACTTTCTCCCAATTTAACCAAATTTGAGACTGTATGATCAGTAGTATCTATGACCACTATATTAACAAGGTAAAGGAGTCCCACAGATTTTACTCGTTGCCAACTTTAGGGGGCAGTGCTCATCTCTGTTTCAAGGCCATTGAGTCAGTGCTGTCTGACAACATTTCTGTGGTCATGTGCCAGCATGAGATCATAGAGTGCTATTACCCTCCCAAAAGAAATGGTACCTATTTGTCTACTCACATTTGCATGCTTTCAAACTGCTAGGTTTGGCAGGAGCTGAGGTGAGGACAGGAGCTTACCCTGGCATGTGGTGCTCAGGTCTCAAACCTAGGCTGTGTCAGTTCTCCAGCCGGCAAGCCCTGTGTCTTAACCACAGAGTCACCACACCACCCATCATATTAACAAGGACAGTTCTTAAAATCTGGAGAGTTTCTTTCAGCTAAACAGGTGAAACAATTCCTAAGACTAAAATCATAAATATAAATTAGAATTGTACTGTAAATGGTATTTCCTATCATAGCTTCCATCAAAAGAAACAGATGGTAAATTGGAGTTTTATTTTCCCAGTTTCCCTGATGGTGCTACATATAGCATACTAAAGACCAAATGAAAATGCCAAATATAGCGGGATGGTAATGGATCTATTACAGGTAATCTTGACTTACAGTCACAATTGAGCCCCAAAAAATCTGTTGCTAAGCAAGACAATTGTTAAGGTGAGTTTATTCCACTCTTGCTATGTTTTTAAGTGAATCATTGCAGTCAGTAACAGGGTTGTTAACTGAATCTGGCTTCCCCATTGACGTTGCTTGTCAGAAGGTCGTAAAATTGTTCACATGACTCCAGGACACTGCAATCATCATAAAGACATGCCAGTTGCCAATTGTCTGAATTTTATTACATGACTATGCAAATGCTACAATGGTCACAACTGTGAAAAATGGTCATTAAGTCACTCTTTTCAGTGCCATTGTGACTTCAAGTGACTACCTGTATTTTGGCAAAGGAAAATATGTAAAAATCATGGAACTAGCTAAGAACTCTTATAAGGCAGAACTTATTCTTAAGCAAAAAAAAAATGTCCTTCACTTTTTAATATATCCTATATGAGCATTCCTCAGGATTGTTCAGAAGATAGAACTAAATATTAGGAGTATATTTGTTTTCTTTCTAGAACCTTTTGTAGAAGAGTTTCATTATAATTTTAATCTCTACCAGATAATATTCAGCCTTGGTAAAAAATAATAATAATACTTTCATTGGAGTAAAATACAATCAGAATCCTTCCTAGAATTCTTAACAAAATGAACTGCCTTTGTGTGATCACTATTATATTGATATTGCAAAGATAAGAATCCTAAATTGTAAAGATTTTTGACTATGTAGTCCACATTTCTTAATGCTAAATAATTATATTTTAGTAGATATGGATTAAAAGGATTATTTGTAAGGAACTCTGTTTTACATTAGAAGCGATAGCATTATTTCCATGTCTTTGAGGAACGGCAACCCTTAATAAATAGATATTTAATTCTGAATTATTCTTTCACTTTTGTTCAACAAGAAGAATGCATAGATTTGATTTGCTGCCATTCTTCATTTGCTCTTCACAATGAACGCAGTACTTTGTCCAACTTTTGAAATGTTGACCATGTCATTAGATGCAATACACAGCAGTGAGTGTAATGTTATAACATATTGAAGAATTTTGCTGAAGGACAGGAGTAAATGTAATGAATAAACACTTTAATTTGGTCTACTCAATATATTTTGATGACACATTCAGTCATCCTGTGGAAAATAGATGATGAGAAAATTAGATAATGGGGAAGAGTATTGCAAAGGTTTTAGTTTCAATAGAAAAAAGATCTGAAACATGAACTTATAAAGCAGCTTATTGATAGCTACCAATGAAATGGTCTGAGACCCAGTGGCTTCAATTAAATTCAAAAGGGCAGCTAAAAATATCAGAGTCTTATTAAGATTTATCCAAATCGTCTGCCATGAATAGTTATCAGTCCAATTGAGCTGCTGATTGACATTAGTGTAAGATTGTGGATGATGATAATAGTTTTTATTTCTGATTGCTGTTTCTTTGATAATCATCAAAACTACACTGTAAATGTTGGCAGCAGAAACAACTTTGGTCTGACTATGATATGGTATTCTAAAAATAATATTCCATTACTCAAATAATGATATAACTATTAAGATAATAGTAGACAATTAAATTCAATGAATGGTTGATTTAAAGCAGGGCAGTCAAACTCCAGGCCTGCTGGCCAGATGAGTCACGTGCTGGCCACGGCCATGCTGGTTTAGCGAAGGGGGAAAAAGTCCCGATACGTCACATGATGCCACCATGACAATATGAGTTTGTCACCCCTGATTTAAATAAAATCAGGAGCTCACTGATTAAATTTGGAACTTGATTTTGATGATCGTGTACCATCAATTTTGTTGTCGACTTTTAATGATTACAATAATCTGATATAAAATGCATGCCTCCATTTTCCCAGATGCTTCATGGGAAGATCAAAAATGGCTATAATTTTTAAGAGAATAAAATGAAGGCTACATATAAAACAGGTCTTTCTGGAATGATAATGCTTGTTTCTCAGAGATGGTTTTTGAAGCTAGTCTATGTTAAAATTTGTTTATATATTTAATATATTGTTCTTATTCTTGAACAGAATAAGGCCACTTTCTGGTGGCCATACCTGCACTCTGGAACTGCACACTTTGAGAAACCAAGTTTGTCCTCTTCACCTTGTATTGTGTTGACAAGCCAAGATTTTCCTTTTTAGTAAGACTCTCTCTTCCTAGCCAATGTAAAATTTAGACTGTATTTTATCAATTTTCTTAGACTAATTTTGGAGAGGTTTTTTTAAGCAGGAGGATTGGAATCTTTTGATACATATAATATTTTTAAATATTTTTTAAAAGACTTTTTTCTTCCCAAATAATTTCTCCAAATATGTAGGGTGTTTTTGTTGTTGTTTTGATTTGAGGAATATTTCTAGAAAAATGTTGGGTGAACTCCATGAATTATGCACCTGTCTGTGCAATGATGGATTTTGTTTTGGTGGAAAAGATTTATTTGTTTGTTTTTATTTACATCCCACAAAACTGGTAAGAAAAAATGTAGGGCCATCTGGGAAAATCCCCCACCGTAAAGAATTAAAGTTATATATATATAGTATGTTGGAACTTTCTTACTAAACATGGTAGTCGTTTTTTTTCTGACTATTATATAGGGCTGTAATAACTGCAGAAGATTATTGTTGAGTGGGGGAGAGGAGATTTAATTCTATTGACAGAATCTTTAACTCTTCCCTGCCTCATTATTCGGTTCACTGTTGTCAGGCATAGAGAATCAGGACCATGGATTAAGTTGCAGCACAGATTTATTCAAGCCTATAGTAAGAATCTAGTCAATTAAAGTTCACTACTAAATTGGCAGCAGATAAGGGTCACAGAATTAAAAAGGGGTTGGACTTGGAACATTTGTGGCAACATAAGGACTCTAAGCTAATGACACATTTAATTCTGTTTGCTCTTCTCCTACATTGTGAACATGCTATAAATTTCAAAGCAGATAAGCAAAGCTTTTTTTTAATCTTTAGGTAATCAAATATGCCCAGTTATATTTGGATTTTCTTTCAAATTAATAAAATGCAAATGGCTGTCTACCATAAAATGCTATTAGAGAATGGGCAGAGACCCACCTTTGTTGCAAATAAAAATTTCAAGTAGGAGAGGTGGGATTGAGGGGACTCTATTGGGCATAACTGGTAAAATTCTTCTCCCTTTTCTTTCAGATTTAGAATTTTAAAAAGCTTGGTATTTTACTCTCCCCACCCCCTCCAATTTTCTCTCCTTCTGCAGATGTGACCTATCACCAGAAACCGTGATGTTGGATAATCTTTTTTTACTTTGTAAAACCAGGATTCCATCCAACTAAATTGGATCCTTCTACCCAAAAAGGTAGTAGCTTAAATTCAGGTCTTCTGTTTATATGCTCGTAACTACAAATATTTTGAGTACTCTTGCCTATTTGCTCAAACTAGGAAGAGTAACCAGATGCCTAAGGAATAGGCCTTCATGAAAGAGGCATCACCATTCATTCAAAGTTTTTTTTTTATAAGGCATTTTTATAAGGCATTTGGAATTAAGACCACTAAACAGTCTAAATCATTCTACCAAATTATCCATTGTTTATCATAATATGCTAACATAGATTACAGCAATGGTAAATTAAACATTGCACAATGCTAAATTAACTAATTATATTTTCTTAGTAAATGGGCTGTACTTGAGTACAAAATATTCAAAGTCTCTGTTAGCGTTTATTATTATTATTGTCCTTAGCAAGTTTCTCACAAATACCTCCAAAAGACAGAGGATTTACTGCTTACAAAAAGAAAGTTGATTTTCTACCTATGCTTCTTTTTCTTTTCTTAAGCTAAGGAAAAATGGCAAAACAGAGAGTACTTCCATGCATTATTTTTGGCAATGTCTTGTTAGTTTTCTAAGCTTAGAGTGAGTGGGCTGTATTATTTTAGTGATAGATTGTTATTGCATTATCAGATAACCACAGGCATCAAAGTAACTCAAGCTTCCTGCCAACATGCTGTGACTTGACATCATTCGCAGTAGGTATATTTCTGATGTATGAGGGTCTGCCAAGTTCCACCTAATCAGCATTTTTACAATAGGAAAGTAATATCCCTTTCAGCACTTAGGTTTATGGAGTTGGCTGCTCCACAAATTACGCCAATAAGCAGTGGTAGAACACAGTGGGCAACAATATTTCTTTGGAACAGGGGACAATCTCCTTAAAGGGACTTTGGAAATGCTCTCATTAGTTTGGCCATAACTTCACAGTGGGCACAGCAATAAGATAAGAATTTGAATTGGACAAATGTGTGTGTGTACATGTGTGTGTGTGTGTGCATGCGTGTGTGTGTAGCATGCATTTATCTCTCTCTTTTACTGACCATATACTATATACACATATACATATTATACATACTACATACACATATACATACTATATACACATATACACATATGACATATGTATGTATGTATGTTGAAATGAGTTTGAATATTAGTAGTTCGGGTTGGTAGTCAGGCTGTTAGTTTGAACTCTGAGCTTGGCAATTTGGATGCAAACGTTTCATCACCATTCGAGGAGACATCATCAGTGTGTTTTGAATTGTGTTCGTCTGTCAGAACACAGGTCTTTGAATACCTTTTTATGAGATGCAAATTAGTCTGAATGTTGTTTGTTCAGATATTTCTGAGTCATAGTCTGATTTCGAACTGTTTGATTGGCTGGCTGTTGTTGCTGGGCTATAGTCTTTGGTTTTTAAGTACTGCCTGTGTGATGCAGGTTAGGATTAGAGTTGTTTATCTGAGTGCTTCTGAGTCATGGTCTGGTTTCGGCTTGTTTGATAATTCAAGTGGCTGGCTATTGTTACTGAGACATAGTCCAATTTCTTGTGAGCTGATGGGTTATAATATTGTTGCTGCATAGTGGGGTGCCTGTTTATTCATTTTAAATGTTACCTTCAGGATCGTGATTGATGCAATTCTTTTGTTCTCAGCGATTGGTAGGCTGGATCGATATCACTGTGTGTGTTCATTGATTTTATTGGTGGAAAACCAAGCTTCAAGGAATTTTCTTTCTCTCCTTGATTTCACCTGGGTTACAACTGTGGTCCTGGTTAAATCAAATTTGTGACCTTCTGAATCTTTGTGGGCTGACATGAGGGATAGTGGGTCATATCTTTTGATAGCCAGGAAGTATTTGTGCAGTCTGGTTGATAGTTTTCTTCCTGTTTGTCCAACATACTGGTAGTTATTTTTGCAGTTGCTTCACTGGATTCGGTATATGATGCCTGATCTTTGGTTTGTTTCTGTCTGCCCTTTCGGTTTTGACAGGGTCTGTCTGAGAGTTGAAGTCGGTTTATGAAGTCGGTTTATGGGCTACTACAAGGTCATGTTGGTGTAGTAGTCTTGGCTATCTCATTGCTAGACACCTGGCTAGATACTTCCTGGGACCTTCTGAATCTTCATGGATTGACATGAGGGATAGTGGGTAATGCCTTTTGATAGCCAAGAAGTTTGGTCCACCAGGGTGGTTGCATTCTGAGTCTCATCAATTAAAGAACAGTATCTTGCAGGACCCTTGCTTACTCTGTTGTAGCTCCTGCCTTCTGAAATGTTGTTTTTTTTATCATTCCTTTCCATTCATAGATAACAAAATCAAGGCAAATTCAAGGGATACTGGTAGTTACAAAGTATGGCATATAAACAAACAAAACAAACAAACTCAGGAGAAGAATTCTTGGTATATTGGTAAAGATACACCCCTTTCATCACAATTTTAATTGTTAAATTATTGTAATTTTAACAGTAATAATAGTAATAAAATTATCTTTCTATATAATATTTTTGTGTTTTTGTGTTTTGTTGACCTCCCTACATTGTAAAGAGAGGTACAAATCAAATCTAATCAATCAGTAAAACAATAAATATTTCATTGATGTATTTATTTTCTTCTAAAATGTTTGGAAGCAAAAATATTTAATTTTCAGGGAGGGAGAGAGGGAGGGAGAAAGGGAGAAAGGGAAAGAGAGAAATAATTATGTGCCATTATGTATTCACACACTCAGCAAGTATTACTCAAATTAAACTTGGATTGCTCTTATTGAAGCAATTGAAATACTAATATTAATTTTGGAGCTTTTTTCCCCATCCCAAATAGAAATGTGGTTGATCTTTTCATGAGTCCCAAATTCTAAATTCACATGAGTGACACAGACTTCAGTTCATTATACTATCACATGCCAATCCAGTACAGAAAAGAGAAATGACACTCAAATCAAATATGAATAATGGTGTGACCTGTCTTTGATGCCAGTGCCCAGCTGTCTTTTGAAAATCCCAATTTGAATTTCTCTTAACCTCTTTTTGTCACCAGCAAGCAAAAAGCCAAAGTGCAATGTTGCATCAATGGAGAGAGCTGTATGGTAACAAAACTGCTTTTCATATGCCACATCTCTGGTGATAGTGCCGTCTTCATAAAATTTAAACAAACAATTCTACATTCCCACTGTGGCTGCTCTTATCACTTCCATATTTGTGTCACAGTCTTGCTTGATACTCTACATCACAATGGCAAAGTGACATCCTCAAAATCTGTATGCTGACTTGGACCTCCTATGTTACCAAAGCCTCTGCTGATTGATGGCAGTTTCCCAAAATTTCTGGTTGGCAGAAGTCTTGTCTACCCGAGTCACCAAAATTGCTATAACAAGAGGCTATTGAACCAGGAAGTCTCTGCATATTAAACATGTTACTTTGCTCTGCTCTATCACATCCCTGGACAGATGGAGACAGTAATTGGAAGCCAAAGCTCCTGATCTTGTGCTGGCACAGCAGCTGCAGTGCTTCCTAACTATTGATTTCCTGACATATTGGCTCATGGAACCACTATTAGTCATACACTCATATATTCAGAAAGGTTGGACATGAAAATCTCATCCCTAATAGTAGGTCTCCCATTGTTTATTGGGTTAGATTTGGAAGGTTCTTCCACAAGATGATTAATTGGAATTTTTTTCTGTTGATCAATATATTATCTTGAATATAATATAAATGTAATGAATATTAAACATAAAATAGAGAAGAAACTTAGAACTAAGGAGAATTTTCCCAACAGTGAGAACAATTAACCAGTGGAACAGCTTGCCTTCAGGGTGCTTCATCACTGGAGGCTTTTACGAAGAGAGTAAACAGCCTTGTCTCTGGAATGGTATAGGATCTCCTGCTTGAGCAGAGGGTTGGACTAGAAGATCTCCAAGGTCCTTTCCAGCTCTGTTATTCTTTCCATTATTCATTTCCTCTGTTCCTTTCCCCAAAGTTCATAGTTGTGTCACACTAGATTGAATATACCTCTTGGTTGGTTGAATGCAGATAACACTATATTGGCTTGCAAGGAAGTCTGTAACTTAGAGTTGTTACCTTGAATAAAATAGTATACTTGGGCTAAAACTGGATTTTGTGTTTATAGTGTACTGGCTAAATGTGTTAAACTGACTAGTGGTAATTTTATTATTAGCAGGAAATGCTGCATATGAGATATGTATGATGGAGGCTGATAATTTATACCTTCTTCATATTACTAAAAAGTATGATATAAAAACCTTGAATGACCCATAATGTGATATAGAGGTCAATATATGTAGGCCCGCCTGATGATGACCATGACATGCAACTTAGAATGTAGAGTACAGATAAAGAGTATAAAATAACAAATGAAATAAAAGAAAATAGATGTATCTATGAAATAAAGGAAAAAATAGAATACATATTCATGATTTATTTATTTATGCAATTTCTATAACTGCTTATCTCAAACAAATGACTCATAATTGTTTTATGGTTGTTGGTGAACAATCATAAAACAATTAAAAACATTACAATATGATACAAACATAAATGTATAGGGAAGACTAGAAAAAAATATCATCATAGATATCAATGTAGCCAGAAAATGGAGCCCTTCACACACTTAGACTCCAGGCCTGGGCAGAAAGACAAGTCTTGAAGATCTTATAGAAATGCACTGACCATACAAACCTTTCCTTAAATTGCATCTGCATCATACTGTGCTGCTATCAAAACTATTCTTTTGTGCAGCACTGGAGAATGTTACCCTCTCTGCAGTGATTGCAGTTTTCCTGGGTTGAAATTCCATGTTCATTAACTGTGTTAAAAACTACCGAATGTTTACCAGGGTGATGTTTGTAAGGATCGAGTGCTCTATATTTTTTTCTCCAAAAGGCTATCAGTAACTGTTAGATGACAGTGAAGAGTTTCACTATCCTTAACTGCAAGGTATTGGTCCAGATGCAGCCTCTGAACAGATGTTTTGGAGCCAGAGTTCAAGAAAGATGATTTGCTTGTGGATATATCCAATATTAGTGGATATATCCACAAAATGTTTCCAAAATGATTTTTGAACTGTCAGCAATGCAATCTATTGATTACTAGCTATCAACAAAGAATTAATGTCATAGTCTGTACTGGCTGCCCTCTGGTAGCCATATATAGTTCTACAGCTGATGGATAAATGTGGTTCAATTTTGAAAAATGTCTTTACTTTTTCCTCTGTTAAATCACAGCTTCCCTATAGCACTGATTATCAAAAAGGATGCAGAAGGGAAGTACTTGGTTGCTATCACCACATTTATAGCAAATTATGTTTTATGATGAAGGAAAGGTTTTAAAAGAGTTTTTGTGAGGAAATTAGCTGAAGGCTTAAGGCAAGGTCTTCAAACTTGGCAAGTTTAAGACTTGTGGCCTTCAACTCCCAGAATTCCTGAGCTAACATGACTGGAGGAGGA
>JANHJO010000059.1:32589-50674 GCA_032468235.1 Pseudoxyrhopus heterurus
TCCTGCCTACCCATGTGACATCCTTTACACCCACTCTCTAAAACTGTATAAATATGCCTACCATACAGATGTATGTTTATTCCATTGCTATCCCTTGCTTATCATATCGTTGTTTCTGTATCCTGATGCTACGCTGAATAAAGACCTTCGTTATTGATACCATCTTGGCATTCTGGTGTGCTGTTACTTAAGGTGGGCATAATGCCACCTTCTTAATTCTGACAATGACTAATTATAACTTAAATAAGAATTTTTATGAAATCATCTGTTGGTACATGAGTACAGAGAAATTTGTCAGAAAGGTAAAACTTTCTTCAAATTTATGTTGGATATGTATACAACATGAATAATCATTTAATTGTGTTTGGTGGACTTGTAAAAAACCCAGAAATTTCTGAGTACAACTACATACAAAGAATTCAACTGAAACCAGAACCTTCCCTGCTGGGATTAATAATCAGTCAATTAGAAAAGTGACATGGAAGATTATTTTTATATATGATTACTGCTGCGAGATTATATGCACAAAAATAGATTCTGAAATGTCCACAGTAGAGGAACGATTGGTGAAGATGACAGTACTAGCAGAGATTGGTATAATTTACCTTTTTGATTAGAGAAAGATCAACAGCTACATTTATCAGTGACTAGACACCCTTTATGGACCTTTTTTGAAAAAAAAAAGAATGAACTTGTGGTTTATGTGTTTGAAGGTTAAAACTGTTAGCTTATGGAAAGAAGGTAATTATGATGAAAATTTAGACAAAGAGGATAAAATCTAAATGCATTTGTAAGAGCTGCATTTACAAATTCAACTGCAAAACGAAAATATCTATTTAAAAATATGTTTCATATTTTCATGAACATGTAAATTCTGATTTTTGCTGACATACTGATTAACAGGATTCATCAAAATACAGCTTGAAGCAAAAAAGATATTCTGATTGGAATTAAGGAAAATACCTTATTCACCTTGAATACACCAAAATGTACGAATCACTTTATAAAGACCGTCACATGTTTACAACGAAAATCAGAAGCAAATGTTTTACTGTGAAAAATAAGAGGCCCAGCAATTTTTGAATTATTCAGAAGTTAAGCCATTAGTAGTAGTAACATAGACATTGTCATTTAGCTGGAAGAAAATTCCAATCTAAAAAGAGTAAGCTATCTATATCATCTTCATGCAGGAAGGGGGAAAAAAAGAAAAGAAAGCTAGCTAGTTTTGCCTAAGGAAATTATATCACAACTGGTTATGATATAGACGCACAATTATTGAAAGATTCAGATAGTTAATCACCAGAGGTAAGAAAATCATGTCAAGTAACCAGCAGGAAATTTCAATTATTATGTGTTCTTGAGTGACATAGTCATAAATGCTTGATTATTTCTCATATATTTCATAGGAACTATGGTGCAAAAGTTAGAAGGCATGGGAGTCACTGGCTGAAAACCATCTGTTTTAGTCATAGCATAGGAAATGAGGATATACAAAATAATAGAATTGAGGGTCTCCTGATTTAAAATAAGTCTATGATAGTGATGCCCTGAAATAACCTGAAACACACTTCTGGTCTTTAATTATAGCTTTATGAATTGAAGATGATAGCTGTTTTGATTTTTAGTGCAAGGAAATTGGGTTGGGGAGGGGCCAGTTGGTTTAAAGCAGTGTGCCGTGATATGAAAAGTTCAACCCTCCACATTTATCTATGTTTCTAAAGAAAATGTAAGTATTGCTGTTTTATAAATGTAGAATGAGATCACACTTGGGCTATTGTGTATGATTCTGATCTCAGTATCTGAACAAGAACATTACAATACTGGAGAAAGGGGCCAAAAGGGCCACTAACTTGTTAGGTAGCTATGTAGTCCAGAAAGTGGATAAATAATAGGCAGGGGTGGTTTACTAGTGGTCTAACAACTGGTTCGCTTCACATGCACACTTTGCGCATGTGCACGCATGTCACATTAAAGCCAAAAAACAGCTGAGGCATGGCAGAGCCAAAAAACAGCTGATCCATGCTGCCATGCCTCTCAGCTGGGCTTTAAAACAAGGAAATAAAGGCACGTAGGTGGGCCCAACTACCCGTTTGCTGAACCAGGAAGCTACATTTAACAAACGGTTCGCCCGAACCGGTAGCTAATTTAACAAACAGTTTGCCCGAAC
This sequence comes from Pseudoxyrhopus heterurus, assembly GCA_032468235.1. Lineage (NCBI taxonomy): Eukaryota > Metazoa > Chordata > Lepidosauria > Squamata > Pseudoxyrhopus > Pseudoxyrhopus heterurus. Next base: position 34,757 of record JANHJO010000059.1, read on the forward strand.
TGGGATGAACCGGTAGAAACCCACAGCTGATAATAGGTTTCTATTTCTCTCACAGTGTTAGAATTCAAAGTTATCCAGATTTGGGGTCAATAAAAGGAAATATTCCTTTACCCAAGATTTTTTTGGTTTTAGGAGTTATTTTGGGTACGTAAAGATTAATGACTCTGTTAATTTCTTGCAGAAAAGTACAATAGTAGTCTTCAACAGTTATACAGTCTATGAACAGAAGATGCCAATCGATAGATGCGAGGTCGGTATCTATGAGGTCATAGTTTGCTTTTTTAAAGTTATAATTAGGAGTCCCATCATTATGACCCTCTTTGCAAGGACATAAATTAAGATAGAAATCAATCATGTTGTGATCACTGTTGGAGAAAGGTTCTTTAACTTGTAGGCCGTAGATAGTGTTTAAGCTATTGCAGAAGACGAGATCTAAGCAATTGTTGAATCTTGTGTTGTTCGTTACTAATTGTTCCAGTCCTAGAGTTGTAACAGTATTGTATAGAGCTGCATGTATAGGTTCAGTTGTACTTTCATTTAGTGTCCAGTTAATAAAGGGTAAATTAAGGTCTCCAAGAAAGACAAGGGGTTGTGGACAGGAGGTGGCCCATGTTAGTAGTGTATTTAGTTTGTTCATGTGAACAAGGTCATAGTCAGGGGCTCTATAGCATAGTAAGAAGTGAACTGTAGTATTTAGAGATAGATGACAGACGATGGTTAAGAAGTTAAGAAGGACTTGCTTGATCTTCTTTTAAGTTGGCTCTATTTGGCATAGATTTCTTTTTCAATACATGCTGATACACAATCCAGATTCCAGGAAGATCTAAAAGAAATGTCTTACTGTAAAGTAATGTGCCTGCACTTTAACCCCAACAGTTTCAACTCTTTTTCTTTATGTAGAAATGACATCATCATCAAAAGCTTTTTGAGGACTTGTAGTTTTAATTACAAATTCTAGCTATGTTGAACAGTTAGGGTTGCAGAAGTATTATACTTTAAAATGGAAACACTCTCAGGAAAATCATTGTGTTAAAAAAAATACAATCACTCCATCTTTCTATTGTTCTGTACTGACAGATATTCTGGCAATATCTTCATAACTTTAATCTACCATGTAAGAAGAACACATATTTTAGACTGAAAATATATGAAGGCAAACCTGAAACAAGATACATTACAATGTGTAGGTAGAAATGACCACTAGCTTATTCAACACATTGGAAGAGAAGCTTGTGTGAATCTCCTTATGTTAAAGCAGAATTACTTTCAGTTCTACAGGTAATTATCAATTTATGTCCTTTTGTTCAGTGAACATTCAAAATTACGACAGTGCTGAATGATGGGACTTACAACCCTTGTCCAAAGTTTTAATTGTTTTAGGGCTCCTATGGTCATATCATCAAATTTAGATTCCTGCAGCTGTGGGAACACTGAAACTTCCACTACCACTATGTGTGTCTCATCCCTCCCCACCACCAATCCCAAGAGGCCTGAGCCTTTTGCCTGCCTGTATTAATTTACCTTTACCTTTACTTGACCAACCAATGCAAGGTGCAGCTAAAAGGCTAAAAAAGGCCATCTTCCTTAAGGCTAGCTGGGAACAGAAACTTTGCTGGCTGACTTACTGCTCCTGGCCAGCCTTGAGAAAGATTGCAACTCTACCCTTGTGGAAGATTGCCTTCCTCAAGCTTTCTAGCTGAGTTTTGCATCAGTGTCAGCCTTGGGAGCCAGTTGGGCACACCTGTCAACAGATGGAGGGAAATGAAAAGGTAAGTGAACCTAATGGTCCTAGCTGGCTGAGGCCTTCCCGTCCTGTAAAGTACCCATGCATGCTTGCTTAAGATTGTGGTCATTGAGCAAGGTGGTCATATCAGTCTCATTTAATAACCACAATGACCTATGACCAAAATTCCAGGTTCAATTGTAATTGCAAATCAAAGACTACCTGCAATTACACCAGCACAGTTTGGGGAGGACATACATGTTCAATAAGGGTAGTATGGTTCAGATATGTAGCGCTATCTCGGAAATGTGATTGAAGCTGGAATTCTCCTATAGCTATTGATATCGTTGCCTTGCCATTTTTCATTTCACTTTCTGGTTTGCTTGTTTAACTATAAAGATCACAAAATAGATTTAAGTTGGTGGTATCTGATCTTTGTGGATTCTGCTACATGTGATCTTGTATAAATGAACTAGCATAGCCTGAATATTTGAATATTCTGTTCCTTGGAACAGAAAAAAATCTCCTTGGGGATTTAACCAGTTATATTATTTTATTTATGATATTTAAGGATGCTGGACTCAAGACAACAACCTGAAGGGATGTTCAGGATGTTGGGTCTTGGGCAGAGCGCTGTTCTATCTCCGGTCTCAAATCTAACTACAAGAGCCTTGGTGGCACAATGGTTAGAGTGCAGTACTGCAGGCTACTTCTGCTGACTGCCGGCTGCCAGCAGTGTGGCATTTGGGTCTCACCAGCTCAAGGTTGACTCAGCCTTCCATCCTTCCAAGGTCAGTAAAATGAGGACCCAGATTGTTGGGGGCCATAGGCTGACTCTGTAAACTGCTTAGAGTGGGCTATAAAGTACTGTAAAACGGTGTGTAAGTCTGAGTGCTATTTCTATTGCTAACTGTAAATCTTGTTTAAATCAGACTTGGATTACTTTTCCCAGGCTGATAACTGCAATTGGTTTTTGGATAGCATGCTAGAGGCCACATTTCCCTAAAGTTGTGATCAAAGCATGAGGAAACCTATTTTGTTTGTTTGTTTCACATTTACCTTTACCGTTACCACTAAATAATTCTGTCGCTAATTTTGCACCCGAAGATGTTGAAGGTTGTATGACCTCCTTAATAAATCAATAAGAATGAATCCTTTAGTCCATTCTTCTATTTACTGCCTTTTGATTTGGGGCAAAATGGCCAACACGGGTTACATTAAAGGAACCAATGAAATCAATGAAATCATCAATTTCTGATCGGAGCTGATTTAAATTTCCCAATAGTGCAAGGTTGAAGAAGAATGTTGCTGAAAGAAGTCAATACATCTTTTGCTTTATTCCTGAATCTTCATTTTAGTTGGGTAGAAGTTAATAATGATTCTTTGCCTCATTGACCTTTTCATTACTTACTTGGCAATTATTTAATGATAATGATGGCATTATTTTAAATCAAGTAATGATAGGGAAACGAAAACCTCCACAGTCCATAGACAAGAATCACCAGCACATTTTATTGTTCACCATCCATTTTGCATTAACTGTTTTTTTTTTTTACTGATCTCACTTAAATGCTGACTTTCCCCCTTCTGGCATCTGTGTTCTCTGCATGTGCGTTCTTCAATTGTATTGGTTAATATACCATGATGTCGTACTAAAGCAGAAGTAGGGACCAATGGCCCCTTTATGCCTTGTGGACTTCACCTCCCAGAATTCCTGAGCCAGCATGGAATAGCATCAAAAATAGTATTTTACTGGTTTTTCACGTTACAAGCAAAGGAAACTTAAAGGGAAGAAGTTAGAATCTGCAAAAAGACAGACAATTATTTTGGAGTTGCTTAAGTGATTGCACACTTCCAAAAGTAACTTCAAGGTTACTATTTAATTGATAGTGCATTAGTTTTGCATAGTTACTGCCATGGAGACAGCAGAAATCTATTTATCTCATTGTTATGCAAATTTTATCCAGATTCCTTCTCCATAAATATCTATGCAATTGGAATACATTTGCAATACAGGGGTTTTGGGGGTCTTGGGGGAGGAGGAAAAAACAGCTTATATTAAGAAAATGTAAACATAAATACACTTATTAAAAGAAATGTAGATAGAAAAAAAATAGCTACTGGAGGTCATGGAAAAAAAAGATTGCAAAAATATCACACCCTAAGAAAAATGAATGAAAAATAATTATATTAAGATAAATAGTCACAAAGATGTGCTACTGTTTTCCTGTAGTTTTATAGCCATATTGCAAATGAATGCGGAATAAGTTATTTAAAACAAGGAAAATCAAAAACTGGTCACAACATTCCTTACTGGCATACAGATGAATGAAGATCTGCATCAAATTATTTGTCTTTGATAGTTAAAATTATTTACTGTGTGACTGAACACAGTAAATGTGTGATTTAGTATTTGTATTAATACATTTGTGCATTTGCAGGCATATTCACTATGCAATAGCTAATAGCCTAGATGCATTAAATAGCATATTCAAAACTGTTCTACAATCTCCAGAGACCATAATTTATATATCAGCAATAGATTTATTACCTTATTATTTACCATCAGCTAAGATAGCTAGAGCCATGTAACGATTAAGGTACCAGAGACTATAACTTCTAGTCCTGCCTAAGGTTCAACGCCTTGGACCAATTATATCTCTTTCTCACTCTCTTTCTTGCTCTCTCTCCTATTTCTCTACCTCTATCTCTCTCCCCCACCCAGGAAAGAGACAATGGCAAGCACACGTATACATTCACATCCTTAAGTCAACATGGACATAATAACTCGCTTTGTGTGTGCATGTGTTTCCAGTATATGCATCAAACATATTCATCGTTAGGTCTGAATTGAGCCACATAAAGAGTCTATAGGAGACAGAAGACCAACTTTTCATCTCACCCACCTGCACACCATATTTCCATAGATCTCACTATAGAAAGACCAAACCCAAATCATATCCACTAAAATGTGTTCAGTAAAGTTGTGTTTTTTTTTCCTTTTAGGATCTAACAGAGTTAATTTGGATGAAAAACCATCATATTATATTCTTGTATTTATGGCTCATCAGTTAAATATGCTGAGATTGTCACCTAAAAAACTGATAACCCAGGTTTAAAATCCCATTTGAATGGTTCCTGCCCCAACTCCCAACCACATAACAGTTCAAAAGCATGCAAATGTGAATAGATTAATAGGTACCACTTTGGTGGAAACAGTGTTCTGTGTGCCTTTGACGTATATTCATGCTGACCACAGGACCATGGAAATGTCTTTGGACAATGCTGGTTCCCTCGGCCAAGAAATGGAGATCAACACCATGCCGGAGAGTCAGACATCATTGGACAGAGAAACTTTAACCTTTATGCTCTTATTATGCAATATGAAGAACCTAATAGATTTTAGTTGTTTTTTCATCTATTAAAGCTCATGTTTCATCACAGAATTGGCTGGAGTACAAGATTTCACCTAAGACAATGACTTCATATTCCTTTACTGATTTAAGAATAAGGAAATGTAATAGCATTATAAGAAGAAAAGAAGGAGGGAAGGAAAAATGTGATAGAATTGGAAAAAAAAATCATCAGTTCTCTTCTACTTCCCAATTATAAGTCATTGCTATAGACTTAATTAAGTTAAACTCTCCAACAACAACAAAAATTAATGTGCCATTTAATGTTTGTTGTTGTTGTTGTTGGAGAAGGTTCCCAGGTTTAAGTGCTGTTATAAAATGCAATGTTCTGACATCTCAGATAAATAAGATTTCAACCAGCCTGAAATAGTCTCCCAATAAAGATCAACAGTTTCATTTAAAACCATCATCTCTAATGAAAAGTATAAAGGGAGCATTTTGCTTCCTCTTTATTTTATCTCTCTGTGCAGCCATTTCTACCATCTTGCTCATTCTTCCCTTTTCTCCCTGGTACATACTGTATTTTTAATAATTTTGCTTCATCAAAAAAGTATATGGATTTAGTCTAAATAGGTAGAATTAAAATCAGCCTGCTAAACTGCTTTTAAATCATACCAAGGTTATCTTTACTGACTTAAACAAATAAAATAAAAACATAATTGATTTTCCTTTTGGGCAGGTCTCCACTGGAGGTTTGATTGAATATCCAGAAGATGGCAGCATTTTATAGTGATTGAACAATGTACGAATGTATCATCATTAAATTGTTTATCTATCCATCTCATCTCACTAATTCAGATTGGTATTTTTCTTTTCAATGACTGCTTCCTTAGATGAAGATGAGCCTGGGTCCTGTATAATTGTTGTGCTTTACTTCATTCTAAGAGCTCAGAAAAGAATGGTTTTGAAATCTTATATTCATTTAAGGATTTATTTCCTATTCTGGAAATTGTCTGAGAATATCATACACCAGTAAATGAGAAAAAATGAGTCTCTCCCTCTCCCTCTCCCTCTCCCTCTCCCTCTTCCTCTCCCTCTCCCTCTCCCTCTCCGTCTCCCCCCTTCTCCCCCCTCTCTCTCACCCACCCACCTCTAAATGGTAATTCTTAAATGATTAATAAATAAATGTTTAAAACTGAAGATATCTGTGTGGTTGGTTAAGGGTATTTTATTTGAAATAAATTTTATTATTTAAAAACACAAAGAAAAGAAAGAAAAAAACACAAAACCAAACATAAGCAAAAACATTACAATAAAATACATTTCATCTATTGAGAATTAACTGTGTTATGTATCCGCTATGTACAGTCTATTGTTTATTTAATATTTATCTTTATCTAAGCATGCTTATTTCATATGCCTTATATATGTACATTTTACTCTTTTTCAACTGAAAAATTTTATAGGTTTTTCCGAATTCCACATTCATTCCTCAGCCAATTATAAAACATCTCCCACATTTTATAATAATCTATATCTTCCTTTCCTCTAATTTTCAACGTCAATTTATCCATTTCTGAGCGTTCCAGTATTTTACTAAATCTTTCTTGTTCACTGGGAATTCCCTCCATTTTCCATCCCTGGGCATAACGAATTCTGGCCGCTGTCAAAATGTGCAAAATTAAATATGTTGTCTCTTTATTGAACTGTTTTGGTAATAGTCCTAATAGAAAGATTTCAGTTTCAAATCAATTGTTCTCTTAGTCATCATTTCTATCCAGTGCCGAATTTCCCTCCAATATTTTTTTGCCTTGGGGCACTTCCAACACATATGGAAATAAGAACCAGGGATCTTTTTACATTTCCAACACCTAGAATAGTAATGGTGGAATTAATAATGGACCAAAAGAAGATGGTTTTAGTAACTATATACGCCCTCAACTTCAATCAGGAAATTTTCTATAAACATTTGTACAAAATATTTAGGGAAATGGACTACGAGAGTATCTGTATAGTGGGTGACTTCAATGGAATTAGAGATATTGAACAGGACTATCAAAGTGGTAAAACAAAACCGAAGAGGAGGAAAATTTTACCCAAAATATTCCTCCAGCTTACAGAGGAGTTCAGATTAAAACATATTTGGAGAGAATGAAATCCGAATAAGAAACAGTTTACTTTCTATTCTAATGTCTATAGATCTTGGTTGAGGATTGACATGCTCTGGGCGACGGGTGATCTCTTAGAAAAAACACAGCAAATTGAGATAGACCCGAATACGTGGGCAGACCATAACCCGTTAAGAATAAAATGGATAGGGCATAAAAAAATATCACGATGGATGATAAGACATTATATTTTTGAAGATACTAAATTGTTACAAAAAATTGGGGAGGAAATGAATATCTTTTTAAAAATAAATAATAATGGAGAAACATCCCTCCAAATGGTATGGGACACAGCGAAAGCATATCTTAGGGGTGTAGTAATCTCTCTTATGGCAAAGCTACATAAGGAAAAAAGAGAAAAGCAGAAAAATATAGAGGAAAAATATAGACAACTTGAATTAAAGTTACAAAGAAATCCATTAAAAGCAGACATTAAAAAACAATTAGAATTAATTAAACATGAATTAAATATCTTAGACAAGCAAGAATTAGCAGATAAAATTAGAATAGCTAAACAGAATCACTTTGAAAACGCAAATAAACCTGGGAGATGGTTGGCATCCAAACTAAAAAAGGAAAAAGAAAAAAGATGGATACAAAGGCTACAGGATGAAAGAGGTACACCTCAAAATAAACATGAAGATAAAAAAGAAGTAGTGGAAAAATTTTATGGGAAATTATATAATAGAGAAGATATAACAGAAGAACAAATTAAACAATATTTTAGGGAAACAAATTTGCCTAAAATCCCTGAAGAGGATAGGATTAAGCTGAATAGGAAAATCACGATAGGGGAATTAGAGGAAGCAATCTGAATACAAAAACATAATAAAACCCCAGGCCCCGATGGTATACCAATGGAAGTATATAAGAACTTACAAGACATATTAAGTCCAATTATGCTAGATGTATATAATGAGGCCCTATTAAAAGCAAAATTACCCCAGACATGGACTGAAGCCTTTATTATGCTGATACATAAAGAAGGATTAGACCTGACACAAATTCAAAATTACAGACCAATTTCTCTATTGAACGTAGATTATAAAATCTATGTGTCTATTTTAGCAGAAAGATTAAAAGACTATTTAACTAAATTTATACATTCAGCTCAAAATGGCTTCCTCCCAAGATGGCAAATAAGAAATAACATTCGTATAGTCCTAGACATGTTAGAATTCTATGAAGCAAACCCAGGAAAACAGATGGCTTTAATCTTCCTGGACGCACAAAAAGCATTTGATAATCTGAATTGGGAATTCCTGTTCACACAGCTAGAAGATATGGATTTTGGAGATAAATTTATTAACACAATTAAAAAATATATTCGGTACAGATAGCCCAAGGAATATTAAACGGAGACATAACTAGAAAATTTAACATTTCAAAAGGCATGAGACAGGGATATCCGCTCTCGCCCTTGCTATTTATACTAACTCTGGAAATACTAGCTAGGAAAATTAGACAAGAGCGAACAATAAAACGTATGGTGATAAAAAACGAAGAGTACAAATTACAAGCATTTGCTGATAATCTGATGTTCATATTGGAAGACCCACAAGAATATGGAGTGAATTTACTAAAAATGATAGAGGAATTTGGAGCAGTGGCAGGCCTAAAAATAAATAAAGAGAAAACTAAGATATTGACTAAAAATATGACAGAGAGACAGAAAAATGATTTGACAAAAGCAATGGGGATACAAGCTACAAAAAAATTAAATATTTAGGAATACAGTTGACGGCAAAATGCTCATCACTCAAAGAGGAGAACTATGATAAATTGAAAGCTTTAATTAAAAAAGACTTAGAGAATTGGAAATACTTACAACTATCCCTTCTTGGTAGAATCGCTGCCATTAAAATGAATGTCTTGCCAAGAATATTGTATCTTTTTCAGGTAATTCCAATTAAATTTGGAAAGGCATTTTTTGATGAATTAAACAGAATGATATTGAAATTTATTTGGCAAGAGAAAAAGCCCAGGATTACAGTGAAAGCATTACAGGATGATAGGAGCAGAGGAGGATTTGGCCTGCCAAATTGGGAGCTATATCACCAAGCGTCAGCAATTGTTTGGATTAAGGAATGGGTCACACTACAAAACTACATTCAAACTCTTGTTTCCATTTCTAATCTATGAGGAGGTGGCAGTTTACCAGAGCAAGACAAGTCTTCTCTTCTACTCTCCCTTCCAAATCATGTTCTGTAGCAAAATTAAGTAGCCCAAAACTCCAGGACCATATGAGATCCTCAAAGCTTTTAGAAGCTGAAGAGTTCCCCTACAGAAATTTACTAGTTTTGAACATATTATAATATGACAGAAGGGAGATTTGATTGCTGTAGCTTACATAATCGTTTTTTTTTAAATAATTTCAATTGAAATAAAAACCAATTTAATCTTTGATCTGGTTCTACCCATTGCATTTTTTTAGAGTAGGGTATTCAGACCACTACTCAATAGACATGGTCTTGGCATAGCAACTCCCTTTTGTAGATTTCCTTCTGCAATCTCAACAGTTCATGGTTCAGGAACCAGCAGAACTGATGCCTTAGGTGAAGCTATACAAAGACCTTTTTGGCCGCCACTGCCACTTGCTGTTTGAGCAGGAATTATGAAATCAAAGGACTCTAAATTCTGCTCCAGTTACATGGGAAAGTACAAGCTCACTAAAGACTAAAGATGGAGGATTCCTAGAATCAGAAAGGTCAAGCCAATAAAACTACTTGGTCTTGTCAATATTGAGTCTGAATCTGTTCTTCCCCATCTGGGACTGCACAATTTCCAGGATCAAGACTTCAACAACCATGACTTGGTTGACATAGGGTCAAGTTGTATAAATGGGTATCATCAGCATATTAATGATACCCGATCTCAAATGGACAGATGACCTTTAACAGTGGTGGGTTTCAAAATGTTTTCCTACCGGTTCGCAGAGATCGCTTCGTACATGCATGCGCAGGACTCAGATACTGCCCTCTGTATCAATGCTGGTTAGCTACGCAGGCACACCTAACATACACACACCAAATACATGCTTCATGCCAAATGTGTGCAGGGCTCAGAGACTGCCCTCTGTATCAATGCTGGTGAGCTGTGCTGTTTTTTTAGCTCAGCTGAGGTGTGGCAATCCGCTCTCCACGCAAATCAGCTGAGCTAATAAACAACAGAATATAGGAGAGGTAAGAGCAGGGGAAGGTGAGTGGGGCCAGCCAGAGTTGATATTTGCCGGTTCTCCGAATCAGTCAAAATTTTCCCTACCAGTACACCAGAACCGGTTAGAACCAGCTGAATACCACCTCTGGACTTTACCTAGTGTTTCATGGAGACTTACATAAAAAGGGAGAAAGAGTTGAGCTTTGAGGTTTCCAACAAATGATGATCTATAGTGTGACTTCTCGTCCCTGGTCAACACTGACTGGAACCGTCCACACAGAAAAAAGGAGAACCTTACATCGGACAAGAAGTTGCATATGCAGTTTGCTTGGGGCACAGATAGCACATCAACTTTGAATGAAGCTTCTCAAATCCCTGCTCAGCATTTCATCTCATGGTGTGTGTCTCCATGATTGCCATGCAATTAATGTAAAGAGGTTTTTTGGAGGGTGAATTTAGAGTGTCTGTATTAGCTCTGGAAAGGCTGGGCAGGTTGAACCCAGACATATTTTTTTTTGTAAAACAAAAAGTACTTATGTGTGTGTGGACATGGGGGAGGGAGGAACATACAAAACAAATGAAGTGTAAAAGGTGGGAAATAATTTGTGATGTTTTTTTTTTTCCCTTTAGGAGAATTAAACATTCCAAGACATTTTTTTTAGAAAAAAAAATAAAGGAAAATAAAATAGGAGAACCTATTTGTAAAGCAAAAAGTGTGCCTATATTTCCTAATGCAGAACAATAGAATGCTATGGACAAAAGCCACCAATAAGACATCAAGGAACAGCAAAACGGATACACATTCAAATCCCAATTCTGTTGTAGGTCATCAGCAAACATGATCCATGCTTCTCCTTACTGAAATCTGGCTAGAACCCTGACTGAATCTTGTGAAAGAAACTGGCTTCCTCCAGGTTCCTATGCCTGATACAGCTCCAAAATTTGAATAGGATTACTTCAAGAAATGATTTCAGAATATGGACATAACAAAACCCTTTTACTCAGATCAAAGGCTTATCTAATTGACTAAGCAGATGGTAATTAAGCTATTAGGATTGTGCAGTACTTCAAATCTGATTTTGAAAATTGCTTTGGAGCATGTAAAAGGACAAATGCTGTAACTGTAAGTGATTCATTGTGGGAATTAGCTTGACTTCAGGAATCAACTGCAATTTCTCCATCCTGGAAGCAGATACGGCTGCTTTACTGAATAAAATATTTCATATTTCCAAATAAAAAAACTGCTTGTAAAGAGGAGGCTAATAGTCTACTTGAATTATGTAAACTACTGTGAGATTTTAATAATCACATTCAGCAGGGAGTCCCAAAGTTGTTAAAACAGTACCTGGAATCCAAGCACACAATTTGAAAGCATGAAGTTTTCCAGTTCTGGTAAAGTTAAAAGACTTGATCTTGCATATCTTATGCTACTGCCCTAAACAGGCTGTACTGAGCCTATAGTTTGAATTGCCATTCTTGGAAATGTATAGGAATATGTTAAAATCTAGTTTTTCCTCCCAGAAGGAGAAGTTCTCTGCCAGTATTTTCTCTCGCAATATACATATGAAAGGATAATGAGCAATTTAAGTATGGTAGTTGTGCAACTTTCAAAAATCTCAGGGTGCATATGACATCAATAAAATGTAAATCTATGGTATGATGCAGAATATTTCCCAGTATACATGGATTTCATAATAGAACCACAAAAAATATCCCTTAAGATATTTAAAGCTCTGAACTCAGAGAAGATCTCACAGCTTCTTAAATTATCATTGGAATTTGGCAATGATTAACAGCATCCCTCCAAGGAAATATAAGAAGCTAGCATCTTAGGAAGGTCTTAAACCAAATGTTTTTATTAAAATGGAGTTTGGCAAACCAGAATATCTTAACAGAAGCAGAAGAAACTCTAATTTATTAGTCTGATATCTTGACATCTGTGTCTTGCACCTGTGTCTTATTTTGAAAACTCACCCAGCACTTTAAAATAAAAAAAGAAGAAACACAAGAAAACTTGAATTGTAGGGTGATATAGCAAGGTTTGCACATTTTATTTAACAAAACATCAGTATTTAAATTAGGTAAGTATTTTGGTGCAGAAATGCATGACAAAGAGTTAGAAATGCCTCGGCTTGGTCACCTTCCAGTCCTGTAGGATAATGAGGGTGTGATCTAAAACTGGGAACTCTGCGCTTCTTTGCAGCATAAATAATGTAAATCAAATTGGATTATCATTATCAGCTCAAAAGACTCTGTCAGTTTCATACTGGTACAAGATATCAAGGAGCAGCAGAATGGTAGATCACAGTGCCTCTAGGGTGGGTTCATGGTATTTGAAATTAAAGTATTATGTTAGTTCAGACCAATTTAGTTTTAATCCTCACTCTTTTTGAAATTCAAATAATACAGATTAATGACATTTGGTTGACATTGGGATTTTTTCCCTTTTCAAAGAATAATGTCATTTCCCCCTCCTCCTTCTCTTAAATAACTAATTGGTTTATATGCTTCTTGGCATCCTTAATTTATTAATGTTCCATAATCTGTTAATTTTCTTGAATGTGATTCCATTAAACAATGGTCCTGCCTCACTAAGGGATTCTTAGAGAAATCAAACTAGGTTAACAAATATTGTTAATTTCTATGAAAACAATCTGTGCATTTCACAAATAATATATTATTTTCAAAGTCTGCTCTTGGAAATATATATGTTTACATTGGGTTGTGAATGGCTAGACAGCATCAAAGAAAACTCAGAATTTTTAGAGAACATAGAATATTTATTTGTTCTGCAGTCTTTGAATAGTGTTCCAGTCTCTAGGATCTGCAGTCAGAATAAACAAAAAAAAATTACACAAAAATGTCACAAGATAAGTGCAATCTTCCTTATGAGGTAGAAAATTGTAAAGAGTGTCCCTAGCTTCACCTCAGAGAACACAATGACAATTTCTTCAATTGATATATCTATCTACACAATTCTAACACAGATTCTTCTTCAGTAAAAGAAGTACTATAGTCACAGGGCAATACTGGAGAGGTCTAAAACATCTAGAGGGAAGCCAAACTGAGTTGCCACATTTCAAATTGAATTGGCAAGCTCTTACACAAGAGTAAAAATTCAAAAGGGTAAAAAGTTGATATATTTAACTTCTTTCTTTCAATATTCTGAGAAGCTTATCGTTCACTCAAAAACTGTTGTATCTCCAGGTCTGCTTTCACTGGAGTGGTGAAACACTAAGGCACATTTCAAAAAATATTAAAAATGTTTCTGTTCCATTGAAGTTAGGAATTAATTCAACTGAGAAATTATGCTAAGAAATCTAGAGACATGCAGGTTCTCCAATCTACCCACCTATTCAACACCCTCTTATTCTTACTAATCATGTTTTTGGATTTGTTCAGAATTATCAGAAGTTTAAAGGGAGAACTATCAGATTTCCCTTCACTTAATTTTTGGTGAACTGATAGTGGTAAGTTTCACTTTTGCTTTCATTAAACTGAAGGGCTTTATGAATTCCTTAGAACAGTGTATCTTAACTTGACTAGTAGACTTCAACTCCTAGCATGATGGTTAGGTAGTAGTGTCTACCATTTGTCTGAATATCAGAGCCTTGCAAGCATTGAGAATGCCAGCCTTTGAATGGAATATTGGAAAGTCACATTCTTATGAATAAGTGAAACCAGAACAAACAGAAATTGTTTCTCTTCATTAAAATTAAACCTCAATGATTCCACTCATTTACAGATAGTCCTCAATTTATGACTATAATTGAGCTTGGAATTATGGTCATAACTCTGGATGTTAAGTGGTTCACCATGATCGCATCTGATTTGATGACCTTTTTGCAGCAGTCATTAAGTGAATCACCATGGTCATTAGATGAACATGGCAGTTGTTAAGCAAGTATGTTGTATACAGTGGTCATTTTTTGCTGTAAACTAGAAATAAACACCATTTTCTGGCCAAAAAAAGGTAACTCATGGTCATGTGATCACAGGATTCGGCAAATGATCATAAATGTGGGTCAGTTGCTGAGTGGCCAAAATGTGATCATGTGACCATGTATGTGTATGTGGGGAGCAATCATTGCACTTTGAATCTAGGTTGTAAGTAGTCCTGGAAAAATCTGTCATAGCTTTGACCAGTTGTTAAGTGACCAATTGTAAGTCAAGGACTAACTGTACTGAATATTTGCCCTTCTAATTCATTAAGTAGGAGACTGTAATTGACGATATTGTCTTCAGTTTCAGGAAGAGTGTTCCATTCAATATCTATAATGCCTGAGAAAGAAGAATAGAGTAGAGTAGAGTAGAGTAGAGTAGAGTAGAGTAGAGTAGAATAGAGTAGAATAGAATAGAATAGAATAGAATAGAATAGAATAGAATAGAATAGAATAGAATAGAATAGAATAGAATAGAATTTATTGGCCACCCAAAGAATTTGTCTCCAGTATATAAGCTCACAGTGTACATATAAACAGCAAGTAATAGGTCATAAATCATAGTTACGATGATCAATCATAAGTTACAAACAACAACTGATAAATCTAAGAAACCAATAGGAGAACATAATAGGAAAAATGACAAGATGAGGAAAGATGAGAAATGAGACAGTGCTGTGGGAATTAAGTGTTTAGCAGAGAGATGGCACAGGGGAAAATATCTTCATATTTGGTTGTTTTGGCATGTAGTGTCATATAGAAGCATTATGAGGGGAGAAGTTGAAACAGATTATGTCCAGGATGTGAGGGGTCTGTAGATATTTTTTCAGCCCTCTCTCTAGTGCATGCAGTATACAGATCCTCAATGGAAGGCAGGCTGGTTGTGATTGTTTTTTTGTGCAGTCCTCACTATCTGTTGAAGTCTTGTTTGGTTGCTGTGCCAAACTAGACAGTTATTTAGTTGCAAATAAGTTTAAAGTGCTCAAACATTTATTTTTCCTTAGTGGTTTTCCAGAAATATCTCCAGGGTCATGTTAGAAAAAAATAATAGGTAAAGGTTTGGTCTCATTCAACATAACCCATTCTTATCTGTTGTGTTAAAAAATATTTTTGCTGTTCTATACTTATTTTTCTTTCTGCAATAGGCATTTATGTTATAATCAGTTATTCGTGCAGCACTGCATGCTGACTGGGGAATTCTAGGAGTTGAAATCCATACATCTTAAATTTGCTAAAGTTGAGAAACACTGGTCTAAAACAAGGATGCAACTGGCACACATATTTGAATAGGACAAGTTTGAATAGAAGACCAATGTGTTTTTCCCAATCACAGTGCTGAAAAAGGACATTATCTACTCTTACCTCCTTGCATTGTGTATTGCAAACTTCATCCCAACCAAATCAGTAGATTTCTGCCCACCAAAAACTCAGTCTCATATTGTTTTATTAAGATCAGAAGATTTATAAATCTGACATATCTAGAGCCTTGAGTGGAGCAGTGGGTAAGAACATTGTACTTAAGTAATTAAGTATTCAGCTCCCAGCTGCCTGCAATTTAGCAGTTCAAATCCCACCAG
>JANHJO010000059.1:129592-145034 GCA_032468235.1 Pseudoxyrhopus heterurus
GTCTTGGCGTGCTGGAGTGCATTTCCCAGCTTCGGTTCTCTGCAAACAGACTTGGACTAGCCGTTGTGCTGCAACCTTATTACAGAGCTTGTTTTGGAGTGAGCTTATCATTTGGCATTCATCCCAGAAGGTGTTTTGAACAGTGACTGAAAGTAATTGGTAACCAGCTGTTTATTTTATGTGTGCAGAAGAAATGCTTCTTTGAGTTTGTTTTAAATAAAACTACATTGTACATTTTATAACTGGTGCTGATCCAGGTGTTTGGAGCGTGGGACAGAACACCCTTCCAACTCATTGTGGTTGTTGTTATTGTTGGTGTTGTTGTTGTTACTAAGTATGAAGGTTGTTAATGAAAAGACTATGGAGTTGATTTATTTGATCATGGCTCCAAGAATATATGTCGTTACTTCTGGCAACTCTATGAATTTCCTGCAGACACCAGTAATGAAAAGTGAATGTTTTATGGATTTGTTTATAGAGGTGACATGGGATATAGGATGAAGAGATAATTGTTTGTAACTCAGAGGTGGTGGAGAGTCATTAAATTTGTTTGTACTTATTGTGATGAAGGTTAGAAGTTACTTTATATATTTCTATTTTATTATTGTATTCTTGCTTTTATCTTTCTTCTCTCTTTCTTTTGTCTTACACTCTTAGTTCTTTTTATTGTTTTCTTTTTCTTTCTTTTATATTTTACATTTACTATTTTAATACATCTCATTATCTCAAGTTACACTCAGTTCGAGTAAGATTTTACTCTCTTTATCTCTAAGTATAACCACCATGAAAAGCTAATAAAAGCATATAACCTACAGGCAAAACCAGTTCATACTGCCCAATTTGTCCTCTATTAAATCCTAATTGTTTATATATGAAAAGGCACAGATTATTTTTTATATCATATTAATAAAAAATACATCTACCAGAGGTAATATTACTTTCATTTTGTTTGTTTACCTTTTACCATGTTAGATGGACGTTATCAAAGATGCCCTTAACCTTCTCTTAACTTTAACTTGATACTGTAATCACTTCCATCACTTACAAAGCAGCTGAATGATACTCAGAGCCTAAAAAACTGCTAAACAAATTATTGTATGCAAATGTACTATTTATTATTACAATGTTAAGTTAGTAATATACACAATTATACAATTAATTTATATAAGCCAATCATATTATAAATTATAGAAAGTATCATATAGCATCTCTAATCCCTAATGTAGGTATGGCATGTGTATAATTGGAGCTTTACTTAGTGTCTGAATGCTTTGGAAAAAATATCCCAAGAAATAAAAGTCTCTATTTGTAGATGTAAATATTTAAACTATGCACACATACACACACAGAATCATTAAAAATCCAAGTGAGTTTCTAAGCAAAGATACAAACCCCCCAAAATCAATATTACTTCAAGATTGATAAAGGGATTTAGAGGAATTTCCATGTTAATGCATTTAAGGTATTTCAAGAAGATGAATTACTGGCATTAACTTTTTTTATGGGAAAGACAGACTCTTGGATTTTTTGTGGTTGTTATATTATGATGGGGCTGAATAATTTTCCTGATTTTCAGCCTTATCACTGTCTCACATTTTCTCCTTTTTCATTATCAAAATAAGGCATGCCACCAGTTTTGCTTACACGTAATGCATTACTTTCAATATAGCATTGTTATTTTCTTCTGCTCCCCTTCCTTCCTTTTCTGATAAGTAACAATAAAACCAAAAAAAACACCAGCCTGATTTATCTGTATCTGGTCATGCAGTTATAATGAATTATTCCTCATCCAGATATGTATGCAGCCTTCAGTGCACAATCAGTATGGAATACTATTTCTATATTTACTTTCAACAACTTACTAAGAGTTAGATATATAGTTCATTATGTGGGCTGGCAGTTTCTCTCAGCACCCTTTCTTTCTTCAGACTCCCTTGGAAATCATCTGTACAAGGAAGACATGTTCTCATTGTCCATTTTATTCTTCAGTTATCTTTGGACCTCTACTTCAAGAGTCTTGCCCAAGGCTCTCCTGTAACCAACAAGCCTTCAACAGTCAATACTGCCTAGAATCCTTTTTGGTTTACCATCCATTTTCTTTGACCTCATCCTCTACCTTTCTTTTAAGTCTTCAGCTTTTTTTTCCTCACCCTTGTCAGGATCGCTGCCTTCTCTACTGTCGGTGAGAAAATGTGTTATCTCTTGTTTCAGCTTCTACCAAGTAAAACAGTGCATGCATTTGGTAAGTATGTGACAAGATGACCAACAGCCCTGGGCTTGACATGCTGTCACTGTCATTATTAGAAACCAACTAGTGTGTGTTTTTTTTAAGTGTCTGGGAAGGACAAGATTAAACTTGTCATGGTTATACTTGACACAAAGATATTTCAGACAATTGTGATATCTATAGCTATGCTAACCAGAGTAGTCCCCAAAAAATAATGAATGTGCCACAGTGGTGTGGATTTCAATTGAGAATAACTTTTTTATAAATTGTATTTTGATGTGTTTGCTCAGGCTAAACTGTCCTTTATTTGCTTAGCTTCTGTGAAAGAAAAAGAGAAGAAGCTCAGCAGGATACAGCAAAGTACTAAGCGGAGGTAATTTTTATCCTATATCTACCTTAAAAAAATGTGGACCAAAACTCAAAAAGAGCAAAGTGCCTGTTTCTCTCTTATTTCACTACTTTCTTCCAGTATTCATTTTTTTATGCTTTTGTTACAAAACCTCTTAAGATAAAGAAATAAATTAATAAAAGAAGAAGACAAGGTTTTGTATATTAATCTTTTAGACCATATTTTGGAGCACTAAAAGAAGTAGACTGGAATCAAGAAATATTGTTGAAAAAAAGTAATTAAATTTCTCTGTCTCACTCTGTCAACTGTCCGACTAGAGAACCCAAAGTAAGGAAACACTCTCGGAAGCTTTGAATTCCCAAAAGTAAAACTTTATTGGATACACCATATTGGTACTGAAGAATGAAAACTAGCTCCAGTTTTCCCACGCAAATGCTTGCTTAGTTAAACAATAGTTTCCCTTTCTCCCCACCCATGACTGATCACATTGTCCAATTATGAGATGTTATTTTGTTATGGGAACAGTCCATCTCTTTCTAAAGCACCTGCAATGGTGACCTTGATGATTGCCAGGCTCTCATGGTCCATGCACACATTCTCAGCATTCTATTTCACCCTTCCCTCCCCCTAATTAATTGGCAAGTTGAAAAGCATTAAGGATTGGAAGAAGCAGTCGTTGGGCTTCAGTGGTTTGCGCCGGTTTGACTGAACTGGATGTTAATTTTACATCTGATTTGGCGAACAGGTAGTTCCAATGACTAGCTGGCCCCAAGCGCCCCACCCCTCCAAGGAGTCCCCATGTGGCCCGTTTTGGATCACAAGTAAGTGCAGGGCCCATGTGGAATCTTGGGGAGGGCGAAAAATGGGCCTCCCGGAAGCCTGTTTCCAGTCTCCAGAGGGCCTCTGGAGCCTGGGGAGGGTGAAAATGGACAGCCCAGATGCTTGAGGAAAGCCTCTGGAGCCCAAGGAGGGGAAAATGGGCCTCCTGGAGGCACTGGAAGGCCAAAAATGGGCCCAATTCTGGCCTCCAGAGAGCCTCTGGAGCTCAGGGAGGGCAAAATGGGCCTCTTGGAGGCTCGAGGAAAGCCTCTGGAGCCTGGGAAGGGTGAAAACGGGCCCCCTGTGGCCTGTTTTTGTTCCCAGTGTGGTGCAGGAAGGCCTACTAGGTCAAAAATGGGGCGCAGCAAAGTCCCCCATGGCCCATTTTTGCTACCAGGATGGTGCAGGAGGCTGACTAGGCCACTCCCACCATGGCCAGGCAGAGAACCGGTTGTTAAATTATTTGAAGCCCACTCCTGGAAAGAAACAAAGCGGTTTAATCATGACACACTCATTCTATGAATACAAAGGTAAAGAGTTCCCCTGTCCAGTCCATATATTCTGTTTATTTTTTTCTGTGAGGTATTTTGATTTGTTTTTTTTAAAAAAACAAGTGCAATCCTCAGCCAAAAAAGGACTAAAATAGTAACACGTAGATAAGCGCATAATAAGTTCTTAAAAGTGCTTCACAATCTTCTAACCATCTCACAATGTACTTTGATGTTCATTCTATTTTACTGACAAGCATCTTTGTTGCTACTTAAAAAAACTTTTAAAAAGTTAATCAGAAGTTTATGAAACACATTTCTGTCAGGAATTGTCTTTTATGTACTATACTATTATTTCAAAATCGTTGATCACTTATGCTCAAATGGAAACCACTGGGGAACTCTCTTTCTCTCTGTGAAGATTGCAGAGAAAATCACTTTTTACTTGTCTATCGAGAGGGAAGTGCAGACTGCACAGATGAAATTATAGGCTTACATAGAGAAAGAAAATTTAAAGAACTGAGACATTTAAAGCAATGTAAGCATAAGGGGGAAAACTAGCTAGCAATCTAAATTTCATGATTAAAAAAATGGTTTGGGGAAATGTTCCCATTTTTAAAAAAGTGATATTATATATATTCACAGAAAAGCCAAGAATTTTAAGTGCCAAAACATATGCCAAATATTAGGATTGGTTTATCCAAGATGAGCTTATCCATGAGTAGATATGATAATATTTTTTAAAGTATCATTACCCTGTATATAGCCATGGGTAACCACAGATAAGCTGACCCTCAATTTTTGAGGGTCAAAAATTGCCACTCATAGATTGAATTGGGTAAATTAAGATTTAGGAAAATTATGAAAATTCTCAAGTTTGGTCAACAGAATGAAAGAAAAGATACGAGTCACAAAAAGCTTTCTTTTGTCACTGATATTTTACCATAATCCCAAATCCATCCAATATATACCCTGAAGCCAATAAGCCAATAACTATTTCAGTTTTGGAGTAGCATATTCTTCCTTCTCAAGGAATGAAAATTCTCTGCTTATTTTCCCAGTAAGACCAGATCCTGACCTAGTTTGAGATTGCAAACCTAACTTGGCAGTAGATTTGAGTCCACAAGGCAACAGGGAGAAGGGGGGAGGCTATAAAGATTATTGTTGGCTGAGAAATACCATAACACTGAGTCCAAGTATTATCTAAAGAATTAGCAGGCATAGACAGTATACTCTTGTCTTTCAGCAAAAGAGCAGGGTGCAGTTTGTATAAATAAGTTCTCTTTGGGAGAAAAATAATGTAATATTGCACTAGTTTGCATTCTTGCAGCTTGTTGTTAACTGGCTTAGTCAGTATAATGTGTTTTCTCACACCTTGCATTTACCGTACTTCAACAGCAAGAAAGTTGTCACTCAGTGTAATGTGGGATACCATCACAGCAGCAGCTGGTGGGTTTTGCCTGTCTATTTCTCTCCTAGTCCACTGCTGTTCTGAACATTTGATGGAACATGGGACCATGGAAAACAAGGGAACATAGATTATGTTCAATAAGAATCTTCCATGAGAATGTTCCATGGAACTCCAGACACTTCCGCTCATTTGATCATTACTGAAAAGGGACAGTTAACAATTGTGATAAAATATGTTCTTGTTGTGTCCCACACCCAAAATGCATGGATCAGGACCAATTCTTAAAAGTCCAGCATCTTTTATTATACAAAAATCCTAAAAGTCCATTCTGGTTAAAATAAGAGAAATATTTAAACTTGCCAGAAGCCTCTGGCAAATCTCCACAATGTCCCGGGCAAAATGCCAATTGATTAGATGAAGAGTAAACACTCATGGTAATTTGTTCAAAGTCCGAAAATCACAGTAAAGTATTTTTACAGAGACTAGGTTGCAAAGATGAACACTCGAACAGAAATGCTATGAAACAAACCATGATAGGATTCCAACACTTGATTCGCCAAACTACTCAGTTGTTCTCTGCAAGAATCTGTTCCCAACCACACTCCTTTTAACTCCTATAGGGTGTGGTGAATTACTGGTCAGCTGTAGTTCGACCTCTTCCCTTCCTATGTTGCTGCTGCTGTCTTCTGAGCAGCCTCCGAGTTCTTGCATCACTCAGGGCCTCCTCCCTACTGCTATCAGAAACCACAGGCTCCTGATAACTCATAGATGGGCCCGTATCTGGCATAGTGTCAATAGCTGATTCCTCCCTTCCCTCTGACTCTAACTCCAAATCTCCCTCTGAGTTGGAATCGTCTGCCAGATCACGCTGCCGAACCACAACAGTTCTCCTCAGGAAATTCTACTACAAAATGGGGGGGGATGCAAATTAAAAAGAAAAAGAAAACACTTTTCTCTTGCACAGATTTTTCTTTCAGACTGTCAGTGGAAAAGGGAGTAAAAGCTCCAGATTCTCTTTGGTCCTTAGGATTCCTGAGGAATAAAATGGTCAGGATCTGTTGCTGTTTTACTGTCCTTGTAGTTGTATTGCTGATAATCTGTCCTTCTCAAACATCTCTTTGGAATAGAGCTTGAACACAGACTTCAACACTTCTGGCAATTTTCACCCTCTCTGTCATCACCTAGCCATCATCTTCTTGCACTTCATGGTATCTACAGTGCTGGACACCTCTCAAATTGCAAAGCCTTTAATCCTGAGCCATTATCAGCTATTCTACTCAAAGGCTCAATTTAAGAGTAATTTGGAACCTCAGGCAGCCTGAGGCTGAGCTTGATGGGAATAAACACCCCAGTGAATTCCAAGGTGCTGCTTTTGAATTCACATTATTAGCAAGGAATGCAGGGAAGAAGTACCAGCCAAGGATTATTGCTTTATAGCTGAAACCATAGGAATATCAATAATTTGGTCTTCTAAAAGATATGTATATTCATATCCACATTCATTCATTCATTCATATTTATAAAATGAATGAATGAATGAATGAGTAAGATCGAGGGACCAATATTCCTAGGAACTAGAAGGAACCACCAAGAAATGTGTAATCAGGAAGAGATATCCATCAATAATGGTGCCTTTAAGAGACAGCAAGCAGCATTTGAGATGAAATCCTTAGACCAGTGCTTTCCAAACCTGGGTAAATTATCCCAAATTATGCAAACTTTGGATAGTGACATAAACTCATTACCCAATCTCTACAGGGACATTTAAATTGATTTAAAGTGTTTTACCTACATTGGGTAAAAAGGTCTTTCTGATAAGCGATTTTGTGTAATGAAGAAAAAGCACTGGCAAAAGCTGCCTTAGACATTTTTATCTCCTTTCTATTAAGATATGATTTCATGAGCCTGGAGAGAGATGTTTAAATTTCTCTGCATGCTTTTGTTTTGCTTAAATTGTTAGCTTAGCATTTTAACAGACACACTTATAGTGTCAAACTTTCTTGGAGACATCACAATTAAATGGTAGAAGTAGTGCTGCCTCTGTTGCGGTTACATCCTGACCACATTGTTGTCTAATTGGAACATCATCTTGACAACCCTGGAAATTATTCCTGTTTAAACATAAATTGTAACTTGGATTCCAAATAAGATGATCCCAACGGCTTGAAGACAAGAAGGGAGAAAAGTAAATTTGAATTTTAAAATATGATTAAAAGTGATAATTCAGTACTTTGCTTGGCTTCTAGTATGGAGAGAACCCTATTATAGGGAAAGATTTTTTAAAAAGAATTATTTCAAACAGCAATGGAAGTGCCCAATTTTTAATAATAACGATCTTCAAATTCATTGTGATTTTCTCCCAAACTTATTTTTTTCCTAGTATATTTCATTAACTTGACTCTTACAGTAAAAGGTGAAAATAATTGAAAAGAACTCAATTTTTAAAATTAACTTGCAATAGATCTTCCTAAAGAGGGGAAAAAAAGATTGACACTTTTAAGATAGGAGTTATTAAGTTTTGGGAGATAGAGATAATTAAGCTGTAATAAACCCTTGCTCAAAAATAAATCCTCCTGCTTGCCATTAATTTATGCAATCAAATAGTTGGTGGATTTTTTTTTCAAAATGAAATGTCTATTAGGTACTGAAATAAACAATCATGAAACAGTGATAATCCCAGTCTAATTTTTAAAAGGGCAGTTATTTTATAACGTACCATGCCTAAACCATGATGGGAATAGGAATTTCTTTCAACAGAAACAATTTAACAGGAGAATTATGAGAAACAACTTTAATCAAGACTCTATTGATGAGAGGGATTTCTCTGTGTTAATCCATCTCATTTTAAAAAATGAATTAGAAGAAATTAAAATTAAAATAAATGCTTGAAAATTCATTTCAGTGATATTAATAACTTTTTATGATGTGCATAGCTTTGTATACTTTTTTCACAAGTCCTTCAATAGCAAAAGCCATGATGGAGCAGTGGTTACAATGCAATATTGCAGGCTAACTCTGCCTACAGCCAGGAGTTCGATCCTAACTGGCTCAAGGTAGACTCAGTTCTCCATCCTTCTGAGGATAGTAAAATCAGGATGCAGATTGTTGGGGGGCAATATGCTGACATTGTGTACTTCTCAGTGAATGCTACAAAGCAGGGGTCCCTAAATCCTGATCCTCAGCTCAGTGCCAGGCCACAGCCCATTGGGAACCAGGCTGTGGAAGTGGTGAGTGAGTGCGCACATGCAATGCTGTATTTGTGAAAGTGGTGCACACACATGAAACCATCCCCTCATCCCCCTACCACTGTCATATGCACCAGTCCACTGAGCTGGAAAAGTTGGGGACCGCTGCTGTAAAGCACTATGGAGCGGTATATAGGTCTAAGAGTTATTGCTATATTGATCATTAATTAATGAAGCACAAGATTTACATTATACTTATGAGATAAAGATCCTTTAAAGAGGGTGCAGTGGCCTAGAAGTGGAGCTGTCTCCTCACAATCAAGAGGTTGTGAGTTCAATCCTAGGCAGATATTTCCCTCTCTCTGGACACTATGAGAATATATCTGCTGAATATAACTCTGCATTGGTGACAGGAAGGGCATCTGGCCAGTAAACACTCAGCTCCATTCAATTGCCCATACTCCACCTCACAAGGGATTATGGGGTCATTAAAAGAAGATGATAAAGATCCTTTAAAGCTCATGGAATGACTTAAATATTTATAATTAACTACACACTACCGTCCCCACAAAATATTTTTTTAAAGATATTCTAGGTATAGAATAATACTAATTGCAAAAGGCAGCTTCACTTGGAACTTACATCCTGCCGCAATACCTTTAACATTAATGTTAAAGGTATTTGGTGGTAAGTACCTTTACCATCAAAGAACAACATCTGCTTATCCCAGGTTCTTGAGAAGGACCCTATAGGTAGATAAAAAAATATCTGGCTGACTGTGCAACCAATGATCATCATCGTCATCATTGCAATAGCAGCAGCAAGTTTGCAGCTAAGTAACCATCTCTTCTGCTTGTGGGATTTGCTTATGTTTGTTATTCCCTAAATGGATTATTTTTCGGTACAACTTGATGTTGCTATAATTAGCACATCATATGTTTGAAATGGCATTATGCCTTTGAACTTTCCATTTACGGCTATGCCTATTTAATTTAAAATCCAGAATTTCTCAGAAATGATTGTTGAGGATGAAGAGCAATGATAAATTGATAAAGTCTCAGATCTCAGATCTTCATCTGGCAGTTTAAATCCATCCTGTTAAATAATGCATTAATGTTGGTGGCATTTCTACTTAATCATCATGAGCTCAGATTATGTAAGAATTTTTAACAGGGTACCTCTCATTTCAGCATTGAATAATTGCCCAATTAATAACTTCTTCTGATGGTATTTGAAGACCATTTCTAAAGCAAGTCACTGGGGAAAGTTTAAAAAATTCCATTGATAGTGTTGATGATTGAACACTCATGCTTTCCTTTGTGTTTGGAAAGCTCTTTAAAACAATTCTTCAGAATATAATAATTTATGGAAGGGTTAGAGATGAGATATCAGTGGAGGTCTTTCTATTTCATTGTTCATCCTCTTAAGATCTATATAGGCAGAAATTTAAACATGTGACTGTCACCAAAGATAGTAATACCAACATCAGCAGAACATTTTGTTTGGAAATTGGCAGCAAGCCTACATTTTCTCATCTACCTCTTGGAAGCCACTTGGTAATATATTTAAGGTATGCAGTTACCCAGTCCTATAGTTCTTTCACCAAGCATCATTCTGAGGAATCCTTTCATGTGATGCCTATACACAAAGGTCTAGGTGAGACAAACAGGGCAGAAAGTATTGTGAGAGTAGTCTGTATATAGAATCTTGTTCCCATTCTTCTTGGTCTTCCCCTGGCAGTAAAACATCCATTTTGTCTTACAATTCTGTATTCTGTCATGAAAATATATAATTCCCTAAAATCAGATTTCTCCAATCCAGTTCCAAATTTGCAAGGTGGACCAGGAACAAGCAATAAGATACTACATTTGCTGAAGTCAAAATCCTGACTCACCATAGTAAATGCTTAGCTTAATATACAGGAGCTCGTAAAGTCTAAATCTAATATTCTTCTTTTTTAAAGTAAAGGTTTCCCCTGCTCCATCATGTCCAACTTCAGGAAGTGGTGCTCATCTCCATTTCCTAGTCAAGGGAGCCATTGTTATCATGTGGGAATGTGGCTGGCAGGGCTATATGCACAGGCGCATGGAATGCTGTTACCTTCCCATAAAAGTGGTACCTATTTATCTAGTCACATTTGCATGATTTCAAACTACTTAAGTTGGCAGGAGCTGGGGCAGGAAAGGATGCTCACTCCATCATGATGTACTAGGACTCGAAATATCAACCTTTCAGTTAACAAGCCCAGAATCTTAACCAATAGGCCACCGCCCCCTTTAATTCCATATAGCTTGAAGCAAATATACAGTATTGAAAATTACTTGTGGAATTAGATTTCTATTCCCCACTGAGATTTATGATTTCTAGTACAGAACAATTGAAGGAGGGAGTTGGGGAGATACTCTTCCATCTTTGCTTTTCAGGAAAACCAGATATGGCTGAGAAGGTATTAAAAATATCACCAAAATTTTACATAGGCTATTGCCATATGACCCTGTTAAAAAGGCTATAGCTAAGCCAGTTGCCAGGTTTCTTAAAAACATTCTGGCAAGGTAATTTTTAGGAGTCGAAGTTCATGTTTTCATGTTGCCAAGTTTGATACACTGTCTTAAACAATAAGTTATAAAATGAAGTTGTCATTGTTAGGATATTGATATCTCCTAATTGAGTTGTGTCAGGTAAATAAGCTAGGAAGAGTTGTTAGCTGTAGATATATATAATATTGCTTTAAGATGTATTGGAGCTTTAAGAATGCAAGCTACGAGTTAGCTGTAATTATGGGAGTGGCTGCTAACTGTGTAATTACTATGCTGATAAATGTCTGCAGCTTAGATGTAGCAAACTGTGGGTTATACCTTTGGGTTAGACCTGTGGGTTGGACGTTGGTGTTACTGTGTGTTAGGTTTGGTGAGGAACTGTGTTTGCCGAACTGTAAGTAACTAGAACTGTTTTGCTACTGTTTGGATGGACTGATCGTGTTTTGACTTTGACTGAAGATTACAACTGTTTTGATAACTCCCTTAACTGTATGGACTGTGAAATCATCATGAACTGTTTTTGACTGTTTGACTACGTTTTTTGCTCTGAGTGATTAAATTCAAGTTTGCTTAGTGTTTTATAAAAACCCCAGACGTGAGTGTGTTCTTTTTCGCTTCCAATTCTGCTAAGTCACCTCACTCAGTGATACAAACATTAACAGTCATCTCCATTTCAGCCAAGGAAGCAGTTGTATTTAAAATTAATTTATCAACGTATCTAGTCAAGTCTACTTTGAGATAATATTGTGGCAAATTAAAAAGAAAAGAAAATTTAATTTAATTGCATATTAAATTAATTAATTTATTACAAGTTTTATGTACTATCATATTCCATATGACTTTGTGGCAGCATAATCATCCTGGAAGAGACAAATTTGGTTTAAGGATGCAAGGATTGCCAATAGAGGATACACAAGCAACCCTAAATGATCCAAAACAACTTTTTTCATTTAAATTCAAAGCTCTGTTCTGTTCTAATGTAAATCTGTCATCTCTAGCAGTGATTAAGCATCGCTAACAAATCGGTCTCTACTTTATAGTCACTCTGATCGTGTAAATCTGGAAAAAAAAACAATCTTAAAACTAATCTATACATTATCCTAAATTAGGTAGTAAATTAGATTGCATGTTACCTTTTTTGGACTGTGTGCATCAGAATAGAGTGGAATGTTATTTTTTTAGGTTGTTCTTTACTTAATTATCATATGGTCAGGGGAGAGTCTTATTGAATGAATATAGTTCCCTGTAATTGATAACGATCAGACATTTTTTTAATGAAAGTATTGATAAGTGATAACAGTTCATATTCTAACCAGGCTGGACTTTTCAGATATCTTGTCTATTGTGGCTCATGACTTATAAGAATGTTATGAAGTCACAATTAATGAAAACACAGATGCCCGTCAGGTGCAACAAACTCACATCAAGTTCAAATTGGTTTATTACAGGCAATGACTAGCTTAATAAAGTTACACGCTGAAGTAGTTTCATTTCTGATTAGTGCAGAAGTGCATTTTAACAACCCATTCTCATTCAATTTAATGAATGAGAAATAGCTTTTGAAATTCTTTTAAAGGACAAGAGAGTTTCACAGAATTTCTTACAGGTATGTGTTAGAATGTGATATTCTAACACTAATTTAGTTACAAGGTGGCCAGGGTGTGACTATAAATGTTCTATCCTTAATTATACAATTATCTCTCCAATAACTTGCATTCCCCCTTGTTGTCAATCTTGTTATATCTCAAGAAAAGAGACCACAAAAGTCTTTTCCTGGAGAATTTTGAAAGTCTATCTATATTCAGAATAAGAGAGTTGGAAGGGACCTTGTAGGTCTTCTAATCCAATCCTGCATAAGCAGGAGACCTGATACCATTTCAGACAAGTGGCTGTCCAGTCTCTTCTTAAAAGCCTCCAGGGGAGCTCCCATAACTTCTGAAGGTAAGCCATTCCCCTGGAGGAAGAGGAGGAAGAAGAAAACTTTTCACTTCTCTTCCAAGAAGCTTCATCAGTTCTGATGATGGGATGGTGGGAGGATGGAAGAATAGGTACCAACAGTTGCTGGTGGGGGGAAGGAAGGATAGGTTTTGATAGGATGGGAGGGAATGGAAATGTATCCCTTTGCAATCATCTGGTCTGAGAGCTGTTGAGGCCAAAGCACCTTTGAGACAACCATGATAATCTCCACAGACAGATAGTAGCTATCATTTAGTAGTATTAATACAAGCTTTTTAGTAGTGGCAAATGTCCCAAAGAGAACTGCACATCATGGTTTAGTATATTAACATATCGTACTGCAGTACATCATCACATGGTTTGATGGTTTTAGCCCAGCCTTTTATATGAACCCAGCCGCCCAGAGTCCTTTGGGAGTGGGGCGGCATATAAATTGTATTAATAAATAAATAAAATAAATACATTATGGTTTGTCTTCTATGGTTGATAGTGTAGTACAATATATAAACTCATATAATTGTAATTTTGATCATAAACCTTGAATAAACAAAACATGACTTAGCACATTGGTCAAATCAGGCCAGCTATACTATAAGACAACTCAAATTCATTGATAACAAGAAAGGTAATCCAGGTTAAGTAATGCCTTTATTAGTATCAACTAACGTGTAATGGAAAAGTTTTCTGAGTTCTCCAGAACTCCTTGTCAAACAGGATGCTACAAAAAGAGCCTATGAGAATCAGATGGCCTATAAATACAAATACACAACCAACCAAATAATTATCAGGAAGTAGGAAGAAGCAAGAATATTTAAAAATTGGCCATGAAGTTTATAGCTCAGACCAAACAAACTGAATAAATGTGTTATTGGTTGATACAATCAGTGTTAGGTTTCTCTCACAATTAGGGGAAAAAAATAATAATATCTGCCTTGCCCAGCTCTGAAAATATAAGCCCATTAGTCTCCAATCTATATTCACTACTACACAGGCTTCTGCATTAGTAGAATTAATACAGTTCGTGGACATAAGTGGCTGGCTAGCTATAGTAGATTTATTTAGTAGGCATGGTCTACTGGCAAAGAGCTCTTTTTATAATTCATTACTTAATACATATGTTTTCTGAATTGTGCATCATTAATATTGGAAATGGAAACCCACTAATTGCATCTATGATCTTAATAAGAGTATCTGGAGATAAATGTGTGTTAGAAAGGGAGCACAAAACATTGTGTTAATTAGCTTCATTATGGAATCATTGCTTTAGCATTGTTAATTAATTTGCCTAATTGGGAAAGTGAAGTCATTGTTGTTAGAGCAGCACCACTCCTTCAGTTGAAGGGTTTATGTGGGAGTGGAAGTTGCAACCTCCTTCAGCAAGCCAGTTGTAATTTCAGTAGAATATGAAAGAATATAAAATAAGACAGTAAGATTAAAGAGCGAAGGAAAGGCAATATCTCATCAATAGATGTAATTTAAATGAGCAACCTGGGAATAAGCCAGAAATAAACAAGTCTTTGAGGTGTGCTAGAAAACTTTTAAATAAGAACTTCTTCTGAATCATCATCATCTTTTAATAACCCCATAATCTCTTGCGGGGTGGAGTCTGGGCAATTGAATGGAACTAGCAGAATACTTTAATGGCCGGGTGCTCTTCCTGTCACCAATACAGAGTTTTGTTCAGCAGATATATTCTCAGGGTGCCCAGAGAGTGAAATATCTGCCTCTACCTAGGATCGAACTCACGGTCTCCTGATCATGAGGCAAGAGCTCTACCTCTAGGCCACCACACCATTCCAAGAAACTTCTTCTGAATCTGAAGGGTTTTTTAAACATGTCACAGGGTTTTTATCATAAATTTCTTCCCTTACATGCATGTACATGTCAAAATACTTGTAGAAAAAGGATGGAGATTGCACGATAACAGATTTTGTTATTAGTTCTCTCTTGTTCCTCTGCTATGGAAGCCCATGCTTCAAAAAGAAGATGCAAGATCAAGATCACGAACTGGTCTGTCTTGGAACAAAAACTAGAGCTAGTGATTTGAGATTGTAAACATTTGGATGGCTAAGAAATGGCATAAGTGACTGTTTACCTGAAGGCAATTTTGTGTCATAAGGTACTTGTAACCATACAGACTTTTAGTATGCACAAAATAGATTTTGCATCAATAAAAATAAAGACATCTACAGACATGATGTATATTCAATGTCAGCTAGTGGGCCCACGAGGGAGAGCCTTCTCTGTGATGGCTCCGACTCTATGGAACCAACTTCCCCTGGAGATTAGCCTGATCGTCTTTCGGAAAGCCTTGAAGACCTGACTGTGCCGACAGGTTTGGGGGTGATATGTATCTATGATTGTATGTTTTAAAATCTTTTCATGTTTTAATGTTTTTAATTCTATTTTGTATTTGTTTCTATTGTTGTGAGCCGCCCGGAGTCCTTCGGGAGCAGGCGGCATACAAATT
>JANHJO010000066.1:103957-137692 GCA_032468235.1 Pseudoxyrhopus heterurus
TTTGAAACGGAGATGAGCACCACCCCCTAGAGTCAGGAATGACTAGCACAGATGTGCGAGGGGAACCTTTACCTTTACCTTTTTATACATGTAATGGTGCGGTTTGTTTCCATTCTTCCATATTTGCATGTGGTTTATTTTATTTCAATACTGAATTTAAAAAACAGTTTAGGAATGTAAACCACAGTTTACAGTAGATTTTTGTTGGCTAACTGCAACTGTGGCTTAGCATGAACAAGGATACATAGTTTACTGTGTGAAGACGGGGGAGGGATCATTCTTTGAGTTCTTTTGGTACCTTACCTAAGCCTGAGAAGTGCAAGTAGCTTTGAAAAGCATAGTTATTAGACTGTTTTCTAGATAATTTTTCTTGTTTTTTTTTCTAGTTTGGCAGCTAGAAAATAGTTAACATGTCTTAGTGGTGGTACAAAATCAGCAACTAGAATATTGGCTAGTCAGTCCTGTGCAGAAAAACACAACTTTTGAAGCCAATGTAATGGTTATCAGTAGACTAGTGGTTCAATTGCTAGTGTTGGTTGTTATCTATAAAGTCCTGCATGGCATAGCAACTTGTTATATTGGGTGATAGCTTGGTGGAGTGAAATCTCCCCACCTGATTTGACCACTGGAGAGTCTATTTAGAGATCCTCATCCCTATGTGAAGTAAAAGTTGGACATGGTGGCAGGACCTCTCAGCAGTAACCCATTTTATAAACACATCTCTCCATTGAGCTACATGTGACTCCCACCTCTTCGTAAGCAAGTGAAAACAGTATTATTCCATCACATCCTTAGACCTAACTGAATAGGGATACTATGATGAGTATTTTGATGGTTTTTGTAGCAGTCTTATTGTATTGGATGTTTCAACTAATCTACTGGGCATAGTGTGACCTAGAACTGTCCAAAAATATCAACCATCCAACCAACTAATAAATAAAATAGACCTTCTATGCTGAATATGTGGCTTAGAATAATGGATAAATTAATTTATAGGAAGGCAGAATATAGAAAAGGAAAATGTCCTGAGACCAAGAGTACTTTAATAATAGAACCAATCTCAGCAGCTGCATTTGATGATTTCAATTATATTTTCAATCCTGTTTTTCTATGAGTAATTCATTTTATGAATACATGTTTAACATTTTCCATTTGTAGTCATAAAAATGAATCGTATCCAATAACAAGAACTTTCAAATATAGCACAATGCAAGAATGTCTTTAGACCGATGGAATTCATTCACTGCACTAAACTTGTTTGCTTTTAATTTGAAAACTATGTTTTTACTTGTTTTTTCTTCCAATTTTATTTCAGATGGTTGTGGACAGTGTTAAGCTTGGCGTGGTTCTGGTAGTGTATGAACATACTGGGACCACACTGGAAAGCCTTATTCATTCAGTAGAAAAGGCCTTGGATGGCCAAATAGCAAAGAGTATTGGGATAATTAGTGATGGAGATTCCAGAGAGATTAACTTGCTTCAAGGTAGGGTTAAGATAAAATAATAACAATCTTGAATGGGTGATATGATATTTTGTACTGAAATATTACAAGGAAGAGTTGAAGTATGTGGAAGTGAATTCCCTTAAGACTCTGAGTTATTGGGAGACACATTGCAAACTATATTGATTTACCTGTATTCTAGCTGATTATGGAGAACAAACCTCTTCCAGAAAATAAGATAACTATATGAAATATTATTGTTAAAATATTTTTAAATTACCAACAGCAGCAACAACAAAAAATACTAAACTGGCAAATATATCCATGTACAGTATAGAAGTAGTCAAGTATAGATTTTAAAAACATTTCTGTTGGAAAGATACTGGAGAAAATAATGTAGAATTGATTAGGGAATGGAGGAATAGAAAACCTAATCAGAACTGAAAGTGACCAAATAGAAATTTTTATTAGAAAACTATAGGTTTTCTTTGTTTGTTTCAGTTCAATTAAGGGCCAGCACCTAATTGATCTTGGCTGATCTCAAAAAGCTAAGCAGGCTTAGACCTGATCAATACTTGAAATAGAAATTTCAAGGTGATAAATTTCCTAGGTGATAAAGTAAAACAGAAAGAGAGTATCAGACAACAAGAAAGCACAAAGAAAAGTTTTTTTCCTGCCAGCCCAAGATTTAAAAACTTACAAAACTCTTATATATTATACTAACAAGATATTCTTGCCCTGAACTCTTCTATAATCTTTATATGTCATCATCAATGCAGATGGCAATTTGCAAAGGAAGAAAGGTTTTGCTGGTTCCTGCCTCAGTTTGATTAGAATCTAAAAATATATACAAAAAGGAGCAGGAAGAGGGAAACAGGACGATTCTTACACATTTCCTACACTTGGAAAAGATTATTGTGGCTCTAAAGTTAAGAGATAGGCTCCAACTTATTAGTATCAATAATGTGTGTCAATCTTATAACTTCTTTAAAAAAAATAGCCATAGGAGTTTGGGCATCTGAAGAGTAAAGATAGCAAAATCAGAGTCTGGCATTTTAATTATACGTCTTCTAGAAAAAAAAAATTGAATCGGTCAATACTTCCTGATGAGGTATAGTAGTAGAATCTTTTTGTAGTTCAAGACAGTTGAGACCCTGAATATTGTCCATTCACCTTAAATGCATCCTTTGCTTAATTTTATTTAGGTTACAAAATCAACGCCTCAAATCTTCTGAAACCTGAGGTGAGAGAGTTTTGGAAGCGCTTAAAAAGTTGCATTATCTCTCCAGAAGAAGGTGGAAGCATAGACCTCTTTGTTCCTCTGGCAGCTTCAGGTCAGTCCAACTTACCACCCAGAAAAACTGACATCTTTCCCTTTGTTTACAATAGAACTAATCAAAGAGGAAACTCCTTTGATTTGGGGCTTCAAAGGAGCTACTATATGTTATGCAATGGTTAATTACGTGGCCACAAACCACGTCCTTCCCAAATCCTTTTCCTTTGGGTTGTGCCTTTTATATATTAGCCAGAAAGTGGGCGTTATCACCACTTACTCATTTACTCAAGTCACTTCCACAGTACAAACAAAACCAGGAACATATCTGATCAAAAAGTCAAGATGTTGGATATAGCCATGTGACTGAAGGCCCAAGCCTTTTGTCTGTGTGTGTGTGTGTGTGTGTGTGCGTGTGCGAGTATGATTGTTTTGGGATCACCAACTCCCACCCCCCAATACCCCTGAGTATAACTTCATTTAATTTAGCTTCACCTAGCAAAATATTTGGGCTATTCTCAGCTGTATCAGAATTGGTCTTCAAAAGACAAAGACCCTGAGAGTTGTTTCAAGGGCCAAAGACTAAAATATTCTTTGTGCGTCTTTTCACTTTCCGATTAAAAAAAAAAGAAGTCTTCTCTGATGGATAAAAAGGTCCAGGAATCCAATTTTGTCTTATGCCCTAGCTTTCTCCTCCATTTAGTTATAGGATGTCCTGTGCAGTGTCTTTATCATCCTGTGAAATAAAAAAAATATTATTCACCAGCCATTATAGAGAGTCTCATCTCACCTGCCCACCTCCATACAGTATTGTTATCACAGTATTATTATAATACAAGGCAGACTTCTGTGATGCAGGCTCAGTCAACAGAAATAGCACAAAAGGGTAATAAAATATGAGGAGCAAAGAAAAAGTAAAAGGCACATGCTGATTAGAAACATTAATCTGAGTGATTTTTTCCCCATAGTGGCCATAACACCTCACTGTGAATCTATTCCATAAGGGGTAGCAATCCTGTGAATTCACAGTAACTGGGTCAAGAAAAGATCTCCTTTGCTTATTCTTTCAAACAGGCAGTAAAATTAAACTGGAGGGAAAGTAACACCAAATTTCTTGTGGGCTACTGATTGCTCAACATAGAGCATGTTTTTTTCCTATATCCATGGGGAACAGGCAACTGCACTCATCCACTCTTAGGCTGGTGTTTATTTTAGGGTTGCAATTGCCACATTCTACATTTTTTTTCAAATGTTTATTAAAAAGTTTGAATTAAACAATAAAAGATAATAAAGACTAAAAGAAAAAATGCAAGAAAATAAATGTATAAAGGGAAAAAAATCATTCTCCCTAAGAAAATGATCCCTCACCCTCTTCATGGCAAGTAGACAGTAAACAACCCCAAATCTCTCTACTTTCTCTTAGCTAACAAATATAAAACTCTTCACTTCATCACCTATTTCTTAACAATAGGCAAATCAAATAAGTAACTATGTTTTCAATCAAGTTACCAGCAAAAGATCCAAGCAGAGGTCTAAATTTTAATCAACATATATAAAACTCAACATTCCTCATCTTGTCTTGTAACTATAGGCTGTCCTTGACTTATGACCACGATTGAGCTGAAAATTTCTGTTGCTAAACAGAACAGTTGTCAAGTGAATAGTGCCCTATTTTAAGACCTTTTTTTGCCACAATTGTTAAATGAATCACTGTTAGTTCTTAAGTAAATCATGTGGTTGACTTTGCTTGTCAGAAGGCAACTGGGAAGGTTACAATGGGTGATCACATGACCCTAGGACAGTGTAACCATCATAAATACGAGTCAGTTATCAAGTGTCTGGATGTTGATCACGTGACCATTGGAAGGCTGCAGCAGTCATAAGCGTGAAAACCAGTCATAAGTCACTTTTTTCAGTGCTGTTGTAACTGTGAATGGTCATGAAACAAATGATTGTAAGTTGAGTGTATAAGAAAATACCATTTGAAAGTCAAGAAATGGTCCCAATATCCTAATATAAACAAAATAAAAATCCGAAATTTAACATAAGAAAAGGAACCATTTCTCCTTCACAAAAAACCAGCCCCAATCCACAACATTTCAAATAACATTTTATCCTCAAATACATGCTATACTTTTAAAAAATTACTTTAATTCTTTTCAGAGGCAGGAAAAGAGATCCTTTCACAGCTGACTCACCTAACTGGAGCATTCTTCAGGACTCCTACAGGAATAGCTACAGGGTCTTATCAGCACAGTAGGTGGAGAAAATTCCTACATACTTGGGAAGATCTACATCAAATATTTGACTGTTTGCAATATTTTAAATCAGCTGCATCCCATCTTATTTTCCTCAAAGTTGCTGGGCCCAGGCAGAAACCTCAGCAGAATTGATATGTATATAGCTTAGATTTTTAGCGGATGAGATTGCTAATAGATTACAAGTGAGCAATGACATTTGCTGTCAAAGAACTATTGCCAATCAGAAACTGACATATCAAGTTTAAGGATCAGTGATCTGACTTGGCACAATAAACAGATGCAAATGGTATTTTGTAACGGGATCCTGAAAGAATCTAAACAAACAGCAGCAGGTTCTTCTAGATCTTCTTAGCAATACTAAGAAGACAATTGCTGGATGAACTATAAGTTGCCATTGTAAAACAATGTTGTCTGTATATGCATGTATGCTTCCACATGTTATTAAATTGCAAGAAGTCCAAGCAATAGGTTTTGAACAGGGGAAACTGGAGGAAAGAGAAACAAATTTAATTACATCATCGATACTACTACTTTCATGTCGGAAGTACTGAAGTGCTTCCATGGCTAAAGAATTTGCCAGTGACATCATCATTGCCCGGTGGGTGCCTAGTTGGGGACTCCTTTCATGTCATCATGATGTTGCCCACTGAAGTGGTACCCATTTATCTACTTGCAATTACTCACTTTCAAACCGCTGTGTCGGTGGGAGCTAGAGCGAGTAACAGGAGCTCATCCTGCCCTGTAGTAGCAAGGATCTCAAACGTGAGACTGCTGATCATCAGCCCAGTGTTCTAACCTCATGACCCACCATGTTCCTACTACAACATTTATAAGCAGCTTTGCTTTATTTTCCAGGAGTTTTTAATATATAACATAAAATCAGCAATTTCTTATTTGATACCATGTTGGTGTTCCCCACATCTTAGCTAATTCTGGTTTTTTGTGGGGGGGGGGGGAATGGAGAGACTGGAACATAAGAAATAGTCCATGGACAGGGAAATGACTTTTGTGTTATTACAGTCCTCAGTGAATGGCTAGGAAGTCAGAATGAAAGCTCTCCTCCGTTTCTCTACCTCACTGAAGTAAAACTGCAAATATGGCTCAGATTCACCGAGCTGCTGGAAGAGGCACTGGATGTCGTCAGGAAAAAGCTGAGTCCATATTTTTTTCATTTGCAAAAGAACATGGCTGGCAAAATTCTGGGTAATTTTTCTCCTTATGGTCCTCTATGTTATATCTGAAATAAGAATTCCATTGGATATTTTAGACTTTTTGCCCGTGTAAAAAATGCATCCCACCTTAGTAATGGTGTTCGGTTTACTACAAATACAGATGATGTTTTTTGGCCTGGGCTGCACATTATAGACGTGGATTTTTCTGTGTTGTTTATTTGTGCGTGCTTGTATGCCTTCAAGTCAATGTTGACTCCTGCCAATGGCCTGGATATGCCCCTGCAGTTTTATTGGCAAGATGTTTGCCCTTGCATTTTTCTTAGGGGTGAGAAAGAATGACTAGCCCAAAGTAAGCCAACTGACTCCATGCTTAAAATGGGACCTAAACTCAGTTTTCTGTTTTCTAGCCTGGTATGTTAATCACTATCGCAAAGTGGCTCTCTATTTACGTGTAAAATCTCATTATTGAGTTTAACTCCTGTTCAAATACTCATCCGGTTCAATGCTGTGTAGTTGTAGGCAGTCATCTAAATTTGACTAGATGCTACCAACTGTGTGTCTGGATTTGTGTATGTGTATGTGCAAGTAACTGGGTAATCAGAATATGCAAAATTATCTAGTTTAAAGGGAATTTCCTATTTTTGTCTCCCTTTAAACAAAACTATGTAATGACAAGTAGCAACCATGTGAGTGTGACATCTTAAAGTAACTAATATTTCATACACAGGTCAAATTATGTTTAATACTATGAGTTGGTCCAATATTCAAGACAATGGAAGAATAATCCAGACTTTGGCTAATGGATTAGTTGAACTCTCAAGAGGAAAGCACGTATGATAAGTGTAATCTTTTAAAGTACCATATATTAATATTAAGTTGCAATGGCATCAGTTTTGACTTCAGGACTTATTTGGAGTCCTTCCTGGGCATCATTATACTATCTTTAAGACAATGTGGTGGGTGCTTCCCATTGCTGAGAAGGCAGGGTAATATTGCTTTGTGATGGTCCTGAAAACTAGGAGTTAAAACCCTGGTTCTATGCACAAAATATCACACCATTGTAATCCCCTTGGCATTATTGTTTCTTGCATCTTAGATATGTGGGATCATATCTAAGATGCAAGAAACAGTACATGGAATAAATCTCTCTGTGAATTCACTTACCAGTCTGATAGACATTATGCCCCCTTTCCAAAAATCTTCCAGGGGGGATGCGAGCAGAACGGGGAAAACCTCGCATCTTTGTTTACAGGCTAAGTGAGTTACTATAGCATCCATTTTAGTAGGCCACAAATCCCTATCTCAGATCTACCTAATGTGTCTTACAGTTCTCTTCATAAGTTGATCACACACAGAAGGGTATAAAAGAAGATTGAGACTATGCTTCCTGTTCCAGTACTATGGCATTATGCACTTAGTGCCACAGTTACAAAGCAATACCTATACACAGTCCGCTGTGTGTGCAAAAAACAAAATATGTTAATCTCTTCCTTTTTTTTTTTTGCACATAACTGTATTTTTAGACAACAGTTGAAGAGTACTTCTCCTGCAATTTAAGATGCATGCGGTGATAAGCAGGAAAGTGATTAGAAATGCTAGGAGTTCTATGTTTTGACACAATGCAACTAGCTTTAATTTAATTTAGCTAATGAAGAAGAATTCTCTTTATTGAGCAACCATCCAAAAAGTACTTTCTTATCCCTGGGCTTTTATAAAGGTGAATACATGCCCTGTTATAGTTACTCTCAGCTGTTGTTGCTTTGAGAACAAATTATCACCAGTATCCTATTGCACAGAAGGAGACTGCTACAAAAGAAGCCTCCTTAAGCAGCTGAATGAAGTTAATCAGCCATGTGTTTTTCCATATCTTCCGCATCTATGTGCCTGTGCATGATAGCCTCTATTCTTAGCATGTGACAATGAATTTTGTTAATGTCACGTGTTTTCACTTCCTTTCTTTATATGTGTTTTGGGAGAAATGATTCAAGATGAATTAGCTGGTGAAAGTGTAGAATCATGCCATAACTTGCTACTCTGGTACAACCTGGACCTAATTTCCCGGTATTAAAATGAAACCTTATCTGTACTTACTAGTTGATTGGCAGTGGCTGTATCTGCATGAAAAGAAACAATAGGCCTATCCTTTTAAGCATTTATCTGTATGATTCCTTAGGAAAACCCCCTGGAATTTCTATCATCTTTCCTCATGAAGAAATGTAAGAATGGAGAACTTGGAGACCAAGATTTCTTGACTGAGGGCACTTCAGAATCAGGGCTTGATGTGCTACTTAAGGTACAAAAGAATCAAGTGTTGGGTTTTTGCTACTCCTGTAATTTTTTAGTTTGTCCTTGTTCTGTTCAAAAGCTTTTTCTTGACAAAGTGAAAGATAAGTGGTTTGTCATGAGATGTGAGATCTTCGATGGATCATTACTTGATTTTTTTTAATTGAGAGGGCATTGTTAGAATAATTTTATATCCTAGTATTGAAAGGAAGGTAATATATAATTTCATTAAAAAGATATTTTCACTCTAATTCTCTGCTTCAGAATTCATAAAATTGAACTCATGTATAATGTATATGTTTCCAGCATGAAAACGTTAATGATTGAAGTGGCCTATTTTAGCTAGTGCTGTGCAAGCCAAAGTTATATCAGTAGCTCATGCAAACAAATATCTAAATGTGAAACAGCATATTGAAATCTTCAGATCAGTTGTGCCAGTCTTGAGATGAATGAATTGTATGATGTCTTACTTATGAGAACAAGTATCTAGCAGTACTATAATTTTGATTCAAAAGCAAAGCCCAATAAGGTTTAATGCCAGGTAAGCATCTGTAGTGCTGAGTCTAAAGAGGCTTTTGAAGTAAAAGCAATATGTTTGAATCTCCTTATGGTTGGATATATGAAAAGATGCTTCCAAGTTGCATAGCCAAAAATCAGATAGTAATACACTACATCAGGCTTTAGATGGTTAAAATAAGCACTTTTTTTTTAAAAAAAAAATAGTTATCTCTCTCTTTGACATTTAGATA
The DNA here is from genome assembly GCA_032468235.1 of Pseudoxyrhopus heterurus. NCBI lineage: Eukaryota > Metazoa > Chordata > Lepidosauria > Squamata > Pseudoxyrhopus > Pseudoxyrhopus heterurus. The sequence continues at coordinate 113,138 of JANHJO010000066.1, forward strand.
GATGAACCTCAAGATGTGATAGAGAAGCGCCAAAGTTTTGCCAGAGAACTTCTCTTAAGTGAGAGAAACTACGTTCACATTCTGGAAATTGTGAAAGATGTCTATGTTAAACCATTAAAAGCAGCATTGGCATCCCATCAGGCCATCCTAAGTGATATAAGTATTCAGCTCATCTTTTCTGATGTCTTGGACATTTTACAAGTAAACAGGTACAGTATATTTCACTGACTACTTTGAACCATTCCACTATTAAAAACTTTTAGAGGTAAAGGAATCCCTAGCAACTCAGCTCTAATAAATAACTCAAGGGTTTGGGAATATAATAATTTGAAGAGACTAGTAGATTTCCTGTAGACATAATTTCCTTCTAATCTGGATGGACGGACGGATGGACAGACAGACAGATATACCTTTGAGTCAGTGTTGACTCCTGGTGACTTCTTGGACAAGTTTTCTTGACAAGTTTTTTCAGAAGTGGTTTGCCATTGCCTCTTTCTTGAATGGACTAATATCACCCACCTGGCTTTGTGCTCCAGGCAGGGCTAGAACTACAGTCTCCCAGTTTCTAATGCCTTAATTCAGGGGTACCAAACTTGCGTTGTCACAGTGTCATCACATGATGTATCATGACTTTTTTGCCCTTCGCTAAACTGGTCTTGGCCGTGACCAGTGCATGATGCATTTGGCCCACAGGCCACGAGTTTGACAGTCCTGCCTTAACTGCTACCTCAGACTGGATCTCTGCGTTCCAGTATAGTTAACTGCTTTCTAATCCAGTTTGTTAAAGAGTCGTAAATAGGAGTATACATTGAATATGATTCCAAATGTTTGTTTTCAGTGAAAAGCAGGATAGGAAGTTGGGCATTTCAGATTGGGAGCAACTGTGTCAATTTCCAAATGAAAGAAAGTAGTAGGGGCACTATTTCCTGTACAAGCCAAACCCCAGCCCTGGTTCCAATTCTGAGCACCTCCATTTATGAGCCCCTTAAGAATAATTCAGAGAAATTTGGATAGGTATGGAGAAGTTCAAGAAGAGTGATTAGAAGACTGGAAACTAAGATCTGTGTGTCATACCCTTTGGAAAGCTTGGTACAGCTGGGCTTTCTCAGGTCATCACACACAAGCACCTCACCTTCACCAGCGGTCCCAGCACTGTAGGAATGTGTCCGTTCAAGCAAACAACCTGAAAAAGCGAGCCATCAGTGCAGTCCCATTGACCTTTGACAGGGTTGCCTCGACACTTCAAACAGGAATCTTCACTTGCATCAATGTTCTTCACAAAATATCTTTTCTAAATGGTTTGCATAGCTTAATAACTAGGTTTTATGTGGTTATGAAAGCACTTCTCCAAAACCTGGAGGTGTGGCTCACAGGCAAAAATCAAAGGCTGTCTCTATCATCTTGGAATGTAGATAGGAAAGTGGATTCCATCTGAATGCAGAATAAATATCCTAATGGTAACAACAGATCAACACTAGAACCAGTAAGAGAGATGGTAAGCTCCCCTTTACTATGGATAGCTAGCTATTAATGATACTTCAATTTAGATTTCTGCACTGAGGATGGAGTTGGATTCAGAAGTTCATTTAAATTGCTCCTCAAACTGTAGGATTCTATGATTCCCCATGGTGGGTGGCAAAGCAGTAATGTATTATGTTTAGGATGAACATTTGAGAAAGTTAAGTAGCTCTCCTCTGCTTTGTAAATTGGTTAGCAGAGGCTTTCACAGTTTTGATAATGAGATAGATAAATAACTAGAGAGATTATTCTTGACAGTATTCTTGATAAGAGCTTTGCTATTTTTCCCCAAGATGTTTTTTCCCCCAGTTTCTAAATCTAGCCTACAGCCCTGAGATTTCTTAGTTTCCTCTTCTGGCACTCAGGCCCGACTCTGGCTTAGGTTAGCCAGGTGCTGTTGGCTGATAGAACGTCAACTGTTAACAGGCAAGTCTGGATTAGCAAGCATTCCACTTCATGCAGGTGATTTAACAGAATTTCCCAGGGGTAACTCCCTGAATGCTTAAAGGTGTTTTTCCCCCAAATGTGGGTCAGGCAAAGTATCAAATTGCTAAAGGTTATACGAAGCTGAGTTTCTTGTTTATGTATGGATAGTTCTAATATATAATCACCTGTAGTAATAATATATATATGGAGTCACTTGGTATAAGGCAGGCTACAATAACTGGATACTGGGGATCCATCGTCTTAGTAAAAAAATGCATTGAACAGCAGCATTTAGAAGTGCCAACTGTTTTTCAATGGACAAATCCTATTCTACTACTTTCTCAGATTTCTACTTGGGTATGTGCTGAACTTATCAGTTTTTAAAAATAGAATATCTCTAAGGTTGATCAATTGAATATTAAGCTTACCTGTGATAAATTAATGTCACAGATTAATAGTTTTCTGTAGCCTTACTGGGATCTTTTCTACTGGAGTACAGGCAGACTCATTAAAGCCTTAAGTCTTGTCTCATGCAAACTGGGAGGGAGATGACTCCTTAGATGTAGAACCATAATGTTGTCATCACCAGCTGTTGCAACTTGTCTACAACCAGATAGAAAGATAGAATCACCCTTCTATGTCTGTTCCAAACACAGGTGCTTTTTAGCTGAGTTAACACGAAGGCTTAATGAATGGAGCCCTGCCCAAAACGTAGGCGACATATTCATTAAGTTGGGCCAGCAGTTTCAAACCTATACAAACTTTTTCAACAACTATGAAGTAATTCTGAAAACTATCGATAAGGTAAGAATGCACCATAACAGGTCTACAGATCCAACTTAAACCAGAAACCTTTTTGCTTGGAATTACTCCAGAAAAAATAAATAAAAGCTCATGGTATTTAATTTTACACATTACAACAGATGCTAGACTACTCTTTGCCCAGGGTTGGAAAGATGTGGATATATCTTCCGAGGATAAACTAATAAGGAAAATAATGGAATGTGCAGAACTAGACAATTTAACCACTTGCTGAAGAACAAAAGGGAATTAGACTATCACACAAATTGGTCTGCTTGGTATGAATGGTTGGATAAGAGACAAAAGGAATAAAGGAAAGTGTGGATATATTTAATACACTATGCATATTGATACATAAAAATTAGCAATAAGCATTGAGGTATTTATTAAATACATTTGAGATAACAAAATGTATGTTATGATATATATAATGTTATGATATATATAATTGTATATTTATTGATGACTTGCTCACTGTCAATGTTTAAGCACATTATATTGTTTCTTTTTTCTTTTATTTTTGGAAATAAACTTCTTTAAAAAAAAGAGAGAAATAACCCCTTTCATTGTTAAGTTACATTGGATAGTATTCAAGAATGTTGTCTCATCTACTTTATTAAATGACAAATGAATATAAGGGGTATGTAATACATAGATTTTAATTATTTTGATATATCTTCTTATATATTACATTTGAATTTAGAGTAGTCGACAGAGCATATGCTTGAATATCATGCTAAAAATTAAGCTTCTTATCATCAATAGCATATGTTTTAAATAGCCTTGTATGCTAATATTCCATGTTTTATCTGGAATAACCTTAGCATTTTGTCTTCAGTTCTCTTTCCTTGGGAAAATCAGTGCACAATAAATGGGAAAGCTTAACTTTTCTGAACAGTTCCAATCCAGATTATACCCACAGATATATAAAATGAGTTTAAGAAACTGATATGCTCATTTTCATTCTTTCCATTCTTTAGTTTATTCAATACAAATTATAAAATATGTACAAATTATGAAAATTCACATTTTAAATATGAACTTAGTTTACCTCTTCCTATTTCTATATTCAAATCTTTGAAGCTGCCAATTCTCTCACACCACTAAAATCACATTGATGTATTGCTATATAAACTTGTTTGGAATCACATCACAAAGCATGTTCATCCAAAGCTTTTCTGGATAAATGTTGGAGAATCTGTAGTTTTAATACATCTGGAAAGTCCAAGTCCAGCAAAGGTGAATTACAAATTAATGTAGTGGTTGATCTATTCCACCTATTTAAAGTTGAATTATAATGCTCTGATTATGAAAATTTAAAAAGCATTTGGAATTAACAGGATAGCCCATCTGAATTAAATTGTTGAAATGATGATTTTTAATATTATTAATCTCTTTTGTGGGGGAAAAAGATGACCTGATTTTCCCTCAAGATCAATTAATCTAGAATGAATACAGTATGACCCTGTGCATGATTCTTAATTAGAACTTGGTACCTTAATACTGTTCATAGAATTTCAGGTCTTTAATGTTTAATCTTACTTTGTGCAGAGTGATATTCAAGCCTCTCTGAGATCTATAAGTGCTTAGTTATCAATTGCAATAGATTTGGGAAATCTACTTCCTTGCTTCTCTGAGTCACATAAATGTTATCGATGCATGCAATTCAACAATCCACTTCACAATTTTTGCAGTCTGATTTCCTAATCCATATACAAGAGAGTTGTTTGACTGAAGTACCCACATTAGGATGGCAAGGCTAAAATGGGAATAATCCACTTGTAATTAAAAGTGCTAGATACCATCAAGTCAAAGATTGGTTGGCTCATTACTTTTCTTGGTCTCAAGTAATTTACTAATTTATCTTGCCATGAAAACAATGAGATCCACAATATTTGATTTGTCTTGGGAAACCACATTAGTTTAAAGAAAAATAACCACATGAGGGAATATATAATAGAATATCTTCACCTTACTGTTCTGGAGAAAATGTCATAATTTCTCCTAAATGCCTTGAAGGAAAATCTGCCTTTCCCCCCATACTTAAGCATATCTGTAGGCAAAAACTAGTAATAGATGTGTTAAGCCAGTAAGATCTTCTGGGAGAAAAAGTGAAAAGAAAGCATAATTTAATAACATATAGGTCAATCAAGACATTGCAGAAGTCCAGTTTCACTACCTATTCCCAGAAACAATTTGCGGTATATTATAATTATACTCAGGGTTCTCTTGAAAGTGATAGAGTTTGTCTTTATCTGAACCTGATATATAAGCATTCCCTGATTATCTATTTTTCATATCATGTCCACATGAGATGTAGTCCCTAGCCCATACTAGAATGCAGACTTAAGTTATCTTTATTTGTTCTTTTTAAACTAATGTCTTTTCTTTTACCCTTGCATAAATATCAGAAAACAGACATGCTGACTTCTACAGACTGAAATTAGCTCATCTCCTTTTTGGTGACTTTGGACACCAGGATAATTGTTTTAGGCAAGGCTTTCATTCTGTACCCGTCTCAGAAGCTTGGATCAGCCTTAATACACAGTAGTAATGATGGTGAGAAGTGTGCCTTTTGCTGCCACTTCATGGTGGACTCCTCTTGATATCTGTCAACAAGTAGTCATTCATCAAGGAGTATCTGTAGTCAATTTATTTTCTGTATATTCCATTGGGTAATGTCCATGTGCATAGGCATTATTTTGGTAGCTTGATGTTGTGTTAACAATGAATAAGTCATTGAATTGGCAGAAATGTATAAGGTATCCTTTTCCTTTGTTTTGGTTTCCTATTCCATATATTCCAACTACATTTTCCCCTCAATACGTCCAACATCGGCATTCGAGTCTCCAACCACAAACTTGCATGTTCTGTCCTTTCACCTTGAACTTGATCATAAAATTAATCAACCTTCTCTTCTTATGCATCAGTGGTTGGAACATAACTTTAGATGATCATCATATTAAAGGGTTGTCTATGATTCTAATTGATATCATTCGGTCATTTATTGCATTATAGTCAAGTGCTGTCCTTGCTGCATCCTTCCTGACTATAAACACATTGATCTTATGTGTCCTGAGTAATAAATGATTTGATTTTTTTTTACTAAAATTGTCTAATTTCAGTGCATTTCAATTTCCTGGTGCCTAAGATGTCAATGTTGAGTTCATTCAATTCATCATTCACTGCATTAAGTTTTCCCACATCCATGCTTCTGACATTTCATGTTCCAGCTGTAACTCTTGTCTTTGCAGTTTTGTGTTTTCTTTTTCTGCTTGACAACTTCATCAGAAGCTTTAATCTAGCCATGTCATGAACACCATTAATATTCCAAAAGATCCTCAGTTCTTCCTCAATGATATGTTGAGTGGCATTCAACCTGAGGGATCCATCATCTAGAACTATATAATCAATCATTTTGTATTTCCTGTCCATGTGGTTTTCATGGTAAAATTCAGGATAGATTACCATTGCCTTCTCCTGTGCAGTATGAACTGATGCTTTTGCCATCCTCAGTAAAGTAATAATCCATTTCCAGCATCTTCCTAATTGTGGCTGTCCAGTACAGGTGCCTGCTTGCTTTAGCTGGACAGCTGGGATGCTTTTCACACCTTGGGTTACCTTGCTGGCAATATGGCAAGGGTCTTCAAACTTGGAAAGTTTAAGACTTGTGGACTTCAACTCCCAGATTTCCTGAGCTAACATGACTGGAGGAAGAATTCTGGGAGTTCAAGTCCACAAGTCTTAAAGCTGTCAAGTTTGAAGACCCCTGCAATATGGTGTTCTTCCCTCATCCATCCCACAAACAATGGCAGATTATCTCTGCCATAATCAACAGCATAGCAAGACATAGGGGGAAAATTTGTTCTACATGTCTTTTAATGGACTTTCTGACTTCTAAATTTCCATCCAAGTAAACTGCTCCAAACCTATATTTCCATAGTGATGAAGATAGTGTTGTGTTATGCATCCGTCAACATCATGTGTTGGGGTTGAAGGCCTATGTAAATTGTCGAGGAAGGGGCAGAATGTGGCAAGACAAAAATACCTTCACAAAGCTCAAAAGTCAGGATTCAAGAGAAGGGATCAGTCCAGTCTAAAAGGCAAATTGCCATAGTAACCGGACTTGCACCTATTGTTTTTGTGTTTGTGTTGATTTGTGTTCTCATTGCAGCAATATGTCCCATGCGAAAAAGCATGTTGATTTCTTGGCAGCTTTTTAAGTCAAAGTCAAGAAGGCTGGTTAGTCAAGGCTTATTGTAAACATAGGTTTACCTGTCACTTCTGAATGAACATGTCAGTTACTATAGGTGTTACACTTGCATTCACATCCTCCTGCTCCAGATGCATATTCAAAGATATTGCAGAGCCTATTCTGGAGTAGTTATGTCTTAGAATCCAAAGATATAGCAGGTATTTTAGCAAGAGAACATTGAATGTGGTCAAAAGAAACAGATTTGTGACCCATTTCCTCCTGCCCGGGTTAAGCTGAAAATTACTGCAATGCCTAAGATAAAAATATAAAAAGATTTATCTAAATATTGTATTCATATATTGAATTAGTGCTCGGTAGCTATATTGCAATCAAAACATTTCCAATCTTTTCTAGTCTGGAAAATAGATGTAGATATTTTTTTGTCCCTTCACTCTCCAAACTGCCTAGAGGAAAAAAGAAGGAAGGAAGGAAGGAAGGAAGGAAGGAAGGAAGGAAGGAAGGAAGGAAGGAAGGAAGGAAGGAAGGAAGGAAGAAAAATGCTACTTTGTGAGGGTTACTAGTTCAGAGCTGCAAAATAAATAGATAAAAATCTAGAAGTTTCACAATAAAATGAGCAACTGTAGACCCGAAGTTTCATGAAATGATGATTTCCCCTACTTGAATATCCAGGAGCCTGTTGGGCAGTAACCTGCCATGTAATTTATTTCTATTTTGAGATAGCAATCATGAAAATCTGACTTTCTACCTAGCACCGGGTATTTTTTCAAAACGTTTCATTTTTGTTCTATATCTTTAAATAGGACAAGCAAGCAAGAGTTTAAAAATGAGTAGAATGATGGAATAGTAGCTTCTCCATCTTAAGCCAAAAACTTCAGACAACAAATTTCAATGAAGTTAGAAAGTCAGTTGCATGGAGCTAGATTATCTGTGTACCTGCTGCTTCTGAGGAATTCTGTTTGGGGGCGAAATTCCTACAGCAGAAATGGAACAAACGTCCACATAGATTGTAGATTACACACAAAAGGGAGCCCTGCTTCCTTTAAAAATGTATTATTGTACCAACCACAATTGACTTCATTTTTATGACATACTGAGCCAGAAACCATGTTTTACAATGAAATAGCTAGACTCATTCAACACAAACTAATACATTTCCATGAATTGTGAGATTCCTGTCTTGTAAATCCTTTTGCCTCCCTCTTTCTCTCTGAGAAAAACCGCTGCATATCTTCTAAAGAATACACCCACAGGCTTCGCTATAAAGCAAGGATGTGGGTATACTATTATCATTCACTGCAGCATATATTATCTGAACTAAAATTGACCTTGCGTGAGCTCTTCGCTCTGTATTCTTCTGCTTTAATTCTTTTCCCCACAGCCTGGCTCTGGCAACCAATGCGAGTCAGCTGGAAGAGAAATAATTGTCTTCCAGTAACTAAATACAAAGAGATAAGAGACAGATGTTATCATTCCCTTGTCATGTTCAGGGATAAAGGGTGCAATCCCAACATCTGTCCTGAGCAGTCTTTATTGTACATACATAGATCTCGGGCTTGGTTTCCTTGATCTTTGAATCACTCACACGTGATCTTCTCATCTGTTTTCCTGCATTGTTTCTTGTATTTTTTGCAACATCCATTCATCTACTTCTTCCTCTTTCTGTCGTGAGCCAAATTGTTGCTGATCAGAGAGATAAAAAATTTTAGGCTATGACACAAAAAACTTCTCTTTTTTTTTCCTTTGAGGGTTCCCTGTGGAAAGAACATAATGCCTGAATTGTAGGCACTGGTTATTTCTTTAAAGGGAATATTATGTACAAATATTCTGTGTACCTGGAGTGAGTTTGATTTTAGTTTTGGAAAGCATGTATTTATCTTTTCACCTGCATGCAGCAAGGAACAGTTGGGGAGGAATGAAAATATATTGGTCTAACTTCAGGGTGCCAAACAATAGCTGTCAGTCCCTTTTTAAAAAAAAAAATATTCTGAAGGGTTATAATGTTCATGAACTTTGATTTACAACACCTTGTCATCCCAATTTTATCTGCTGTCAGAGTGACTTTTGTCTAATAATCTGAAAGTCAGTGCCAATATGAGCAGACAAATGAAACTGGATCGACTTCTGTAAGGCAACCTCCTAACTCAATAGCTGGATACACAAACTGTTTTAAGTTGGTTCCAAAACAATTACTGTAGGTTTAGTTCGCATTTTATTCCTGAGATTCCATTAGGCCCCATTCTCTAATTTTTTTTTTTTTTTGGTTTTTATTGAATTATTTTATTTCAGTACATAACATTAATAGAAGACCATGTGAGGTCCTGGTTGCATGGGGAGTGTTGTATTATTTTTATTATTATAAGTATGTATTTTATACCCTTTTATATTATGTTTTTACTGTTTTATATTGTATTTTGTTGTGAGCCGCCCAGAGTCCCTTGGAAGTTGGGCAGCATACAAATACAACTAATAAATAAACATGGTTAAACATTGACAGTAAGCAAGTCGATATTAAGTATAACACAAGAGTACACCTAATATCCAAATTATACTCCATATATACACTTATGATGTAAATTTTCTATTATACATTTTTATTATACCTTATATATTTACAAACTATATATTATATGTCTAGTTCTTCCTCTAATCCTTCTGTCTTTTCTCCAACCATGCATACCATGCATTCCAGCTTATATATTCTCTAAACTTTTAATTGTTAAAGATATTAGTCTCCAATAAAGGAGAATATTTGTAGCTCGGGGTTGATATGAGAGGTCCTTGGTGTTCTCTGAGCTTGCTTGTTTTCTGATAGTCTCCTTTGCATAGTCAATTGATGTTTTTAATGCCTAAGTGGTGTTTGTGGATGCGTTCTGCAAGCCCTTCAAAGTATTCTAAGCTGACAAAAAACACCCAACAATCCTAGAAGAAAAAACAGGAGTCATCTATAACATACAATGTAAGGATTGCAACTACCACTATGTAGGACAAACAGGCAGAAGACTGGAAGAACACATCCACGAACATCAACTAGCAGTCAGAAGACAGGATGAAAAGTCTTTAATTTCTTTAATTTCACTCATACAGACAGATTTAACCATAGTTTCAATTGGAAAAATGTGCCCATCCTAGCCCCAGCCAAGTCCAGAAATGCCAGGGAATTTCTGGAAACCTGGCACTGACAAATCAGCCATCAATAGACACATAGACATTAACAACTCTATAAACTATGCAAGAGACCCAGCCTAAAAGGGAACAAAAAGACCCAAGCACTTCTCCAACAGCAACCAGCACCCAGAGCAGCATAGATTAACTCCAAGGTTAACATCAGACCAGCAATCAAGTAAATAATACCCCAATAAAGGAACAGCCCAAGAGTCAACAGTAAACAGCCCAATCAAATAATCTCTAAAACCACTCCCACCCACATAGACAAGCAAGTCACCAGAATATAAACTGACAGCAAACTATACTACATACTAGCCCTGATGATGTTACCTGGTTTGGTTAACGAAACGTCTGCAGGAAAACAAGCAAGCTCAGAATGCATCAAGGACCTCTCATATTAGTCTCTATTTTATTTTTTAATATGATTTTTTTAAAAAAAAAACCATTTATTCTGTTAGAAAAATCCTAGTCAAATTGAATACCCATTAAAATGACAAGGTGGTGTATAAATCAAAGAAATAAATAATAAAAATGATGTTTCAGGTATCAGCATTTTTCTAGTGTAATCTAGTTAATTGCAAGAATGTTGAGAAATAGATAAAGAGATTAAGTGTTGATGCAACGTACAAGATTTTGCTAAAAATACTAAAGAATTGGAGTGCTAAGAGTCCAGTTGCATATATTTCTTACTGAAAGAAGTCACAAGTGGAAAATATAGGATCCTCAGTGATCCTAAGCAAAAGCTAGAGATTACGGGAAAGTGATTCTTATTGGATAAGGGAAAGGTTCTTATTAGACAGCTTGGAATCTATAGGGAAATTGGAACTGGGGAGAGAATGTGTACTTGAAGAGCTGAGAATCAAAGTTGTAATTCAGAATATGAAATGTATTAAAAATAATAGAACTCCTGGTTTATAGATTGATATATTGGGGAAGAGAGAAAGGAGATGAGAAAGGTCAATTGGAGTATTTATCTAAAGGAATAAATGACAAGCTTTAAAGGGAGAGGAAAGGATCATTTTGCAGCACTTGGCCCAACTGGGATTCTATCCGTGCAGCTAATAAGAGTGGCAAAGATTTCCAGGAGCTATCAGCTGGTACCTGGCTTGTAAGAAAGGAAGAAACTGCCAGTTTGGTCAGTAAGAAGTCACTCATTTGGGAAGAGAGGAGGATCCTATCTTCAAGAACAGGCAAGGAATAGTAGACTAGAAGAGAAGTTGAATGGAAGTTGAATGGAAGGTGGGGATGAAGCAGCTAGAAACAGAGAGAAAAAACTGAGATATTTTTGAGTTATTTTTAAGACAGATTTTACCATGGGTCTTGCCAGGGGAGGAAGAAAACATGGTTTATTCACTGTCCTTTTGCCCAGTACTTCTCCTTTAAGAAAAATGTCCAGTCAGTTATACATGAACTGCCAGCAATCAGCAAACCTCTCTGTAGAACATAAGGAGATTAATTTCATTGAGTTCAGTGGCTCAGTCTTATTTAAAGTAATTCAAACATACCAGAGTACAAACATACAAACAACATATGGTTGTTGTTTTTTCCTGTTGGTTGTTCAAAACCTAAATTTGGGTATGTGTTTTCCTGGATTTCTCTGGATTTTTGGGGGGAGGAAGAGAGAGAGAGAGTGGGGGGGTGGCCACATACAGCTGTTCCTCATTGGTTAAAGGAAATTGTCTCAGAGTTGTGGGAAATCTTGTTTGGGAAGTCACTAAGAGAATCAGCTCCGAGACAGCACCTCCCTAGCATTTCTGCTTTAATATAGGAGTTACATTATGTTTGCATATATGCATTGTATTTGTACCTTTAAACATACAGTGCATAGAAGCATACAGAATTGCTCGATACTGAGATAGACAGCATATAAATTTAATAAATCAATACATAAGTTGCTCCAAATTCACAGGGAGCGGAAGAATCTGGACCAACAGTAAAATGTCAACACTTTTACCTATCAAAATTCTGTGCAAATTCAACACAAAGTGTGACAGAGATCCCCCACCTGCCACCCACTTATTTTTCATATGGAGGAACAGCTTTATCTGATGGGACTACAAATAACTTTCTTAAACAGGTTAGGTCTGCAAGGAGTGACAGGAAAGAAACCTCACTTGACCCTGTCTCTCTCTCTCTCTCTCTTTTTTTAAAAAAGTAATTTTAGACAGTTTTCAATAATCTTGTAATTTCATAACAACAGAGACTTCAAAAATAGCTGTGGTGAGATATAAATATGTCAGTCAAATGTCACTTAAAGACTCAGTTCACTGAATTTCATTCAGAGCATTTTAGATACGATCATATCAAAAAAATCACTTATTTCTTTACACACAAGAGGGAACAGGAGACTTTTAAAAAGCAAATGATGAAGAAAGCAAAATTGACAGCTGCAAAAAAAGTAGAGTTGATTTGAATCTTTCAGGCTGATTGCATAATTTTCTTTCAGCAAAATTAAGAAATTAAAGATAAGCTTGTAAATAAATCATGTATACCTGTAGTCCCAATTTATAAAGTCATTTTATATAAATAACATACGTGATAGAATATAGTGTGAATTCCCAGGAGGGAGGGAGTGTATTCCAGAGGAGTAAGAGCCAACTCAGTTCAGATAGTTTGTGTGAAAAAATGAGAGTGAAGATACTCTCTCCTTAATGTTTCCCAGAGTGTACAGTTCATGTAGATAGTAGTTTGCTACCTTGATGGCACAGTGGTTAGAATCCAGTATTTCAGGATAATTCTGCCCACTGCCAGCAGTTCGATCCTGACTGGCTCAAGGTTGACTCAGCCTTTCATCCTTTTGAGGTTAGTTAAATGAGGATCCTGATTTTTGGGAGCAATATGTTGAGTCTATATTTAGCAATATGCTAAAGCACTATGAAGCAGTATATAGGTCTAAGTGCTATTGCTATTCGATAAGACCACATGTGTAGACTAAGCAAAACAAGGAGTGTCACCTGGGGTCAATGTTCTCTTTATGGAGCTTTTTGGTTATTATTAAGCTATCACATTATTATTATTAAGCCGAGACCTTGTATGGTAAAGAATATTAGTAATAAAGAAGATGAGAAAAAAAAGAAGAGAAGCAAGAGAATTCTGACAAAGATGTCCTAGATTATACAGAAGCAAAAAGACCAGCTCCTCCCCCCCCCCACACACAAAAAAAGTGATGAAAGTCCTGATCAACTCAAAGCCTGATAATGAGAAATTTTGAAAGTTCAGACAAGGACATTTTAGGAAGCTTCCTTTTCATAATCATCCATCTTCGTTGACTGAAGCTTTTACTCAGAGAAAGACAGTTCCATTCCCTGTGGACTTGAGTTTTATGCTAATTATTATTATGTGCTTCTGTGGAAAAAGAAGAAGCTCCTATAATCTTTACCATGTGTGCTTAACACAATGTAAACATGGAGATGTATATTCTCATCCACTAGGGGAAGAAAAATCAAAATTCTATTAATAAGCTGTGCCATTGTTATGATGAAAAGTGTCATCTGTTTTACAACAGATGGTATTGTTCTTGGGGCTATGATTCATCATGTGCTATTTTCTGCATCATATAATATAGAAAAGCGGTATAGTGTCAGCAGGATTTGCAAACTTGATCTTTTTCAGTTTGTTCTGAATCTGGCTATTCTCATATTTCAACATAAATCCCCAAACAAGGGAAAGCGATATCCAGATAGCATCACACAGAAAAGGAGGGACCAGAGATGAAGTAGGAAAATCAGTCCTATCTATTGCAGAGCAGGAAAAAAAGAAAAAGTCTGTCCCAGCTAGAGAATGGTACCATGGGATTCAATAGAATTTATAGAAGATTTTACCACCAATAAGGGATCGTCAAAAAAACTTGAAAGGAAATAGTAGAAGTCTTGTAGGAAAAATCAAAACACCAGAAAAGTAGCAGACTGGGATAAAAAGCTTACCATAGTATAAGGAGAGATAAAGGATATGGAATTTTGGAAAACTATTGGATCATATACACTATAGGTATACTTTGAATTTCCTTCTCATGGTGACATTGTGAAATTTTACTATTGGAATGTACAATATGAGTTCAGTGCCTTTGGTGTAAGATACTGAGAAGATCTGATATAATGGACCTCACTTACACAGCTTTGATTATTTTAAAATAACTCTGTGCTCATCGTATGGAGCTTTTGGGAGTTTTATGGTTTTTGCTCAATTTATTTGTTAAAGTTTGGGGATGGGGTTGGACTGGTTATATGTTTTTTTATTATTATTAAAAATACAGTTATACATTTCAAACTATAGATTACAATTGTATTTCATCTATGTGATTATATAATTCTTGTATTTACAGAGCAAGTAAGTCATACATCTTGTTATTTTTAACTATTATCAATCTCTCTATATATCTCAATATTATCCATTACCATCTAACATCATTGATCTATTATACATATCTATACTGATTCATCTCTCCATCTTCCATCTTCTGATTTCCCATCTAATCTCGATGCCTGTTCTTAAACCACTGGTACCAAAATTCCCAGCTTTTGAAGTAATCTGTATCATTTTTGTCCTTCAACAATAAAGTCATTCTGTTAATTTCTGTGCTTTCAAAAACTTTACTGATTATTTTATCTTCTGTTGGTATATTTTGTTGTTTCCAGTATTGCGCATATAAAATTCTCACAGCCGTGATTACATGGGTTACTAAGTACATAATATTTTTTTCCAAATTATCTGGGATCATCCCCAGCAGAAATACTTCCGGCCTTAAACTCTGGGTGGTTTCTGATTGACTTCCTTTCACTGCTTCCTTGGCTACCAGAAACATGTCCCAAATTACTAAAGGTCAATACATACTGGAGATTATACTTTGGATCGGGATTTTGCCTCAGGGCAATTGTGACATTATCTGACATTGTAGGGCATTATTGTTAGTCCTCTGACAAGGTTGGATCTCCCTCTGGGTGTCTTTGGCTGGCCACTGTCAGTGTCAGCCCATCTTGTAAGGAGTTAGGGCCTGTTTGATTAGGTAGCTCAGGTAACTTATATATCCTGTTGGGTTCCAGGAGAAGCCTGGGGTTTTCCCTGAGGATCTGTTAAGCCTTGTTTACAGTCTGCAATAGAGGTGGCTAAGGCCTTAGACTTGGTTACCTCTGTGTGGTATCTTTCTTCATGGCAATCCTGGCATCTCTTGATTCTCCAAGGATCTCCAGGAGATGGAACATAAGAAGAGATGCCTGGAGTCCTGTTGGAGGAAGACAAAGACCAAATCTGATCAAACACCAGTAAGAACCCATTATTGGAATCACATCATGGCCATAAGTGCAATAAAACATAGTTATTTTGCCAGTCATATTATTCCCAACAGTAGCATCTAGCAACCATATTTGGGGTGACTAATTCCTTTCTTGGGGAGGGATGAACCCACAGGAACATCCACAAGTCTCTGTTAAGGATATTCTAGCTAACTGATAGATAAAGTCACATAGATCCACCTAGAATTCGATGTGATTGAGTATGACTGAGGCATAGACTTGTAGGTTTACCTTGGATGAGTTTTGCTGTATTTATTAGATCCGGGTCCCTCCTTGGTTGTTATGGCAATATGGCAGCCATTTAAAGCTCTGACACTCAAAGCTATTATTCAGAATGGAGAATGATGGAAAAATATTCATAGCTTTTGCAGCTGATATAAAGTAAAAAATTCTGATCTCCAGAATTTTAGGGAAAGATTGTGAGGTTGGTTGGGAAACTGTCACAGAAAGTTGAAAATGAAGATCACGTGACCACTTCAGCAGCCCTGTAACATACCATTAGTTAGTAGTACTCAAGCAGCCACAATTTTTCCAAAATTCACTCCCCTGGGAGTCATGGGTTTCAGATTTTGGACACATTTTGTACGTTGATGTACCTTGATTCAAAAACTGTTGCCAGAAACTGTTGTCCTATGATGCGATGTTTCCTCCAGTTAAATGTCACGACAACAAGAATTTTAGTGGTATATAGACGATTCATAGACAATAAAATGTGATCTATTTTTTATAGAAACATTCATAATTTATCCATTTTGCAATTTTTAAAAATTAATGTATGTATTTTAAGACAGAGTAATGTAAGCCAAATCATGTTCACTTCTACTGGTAAGTTCTTTGTGCTCTGCTTTGTTGTCCTTTTACTCTAAATTCTTGTTATAATTCTGGCTCTCTCTAGAAGTCTGTTGTTTAAGAAATACATCCTAAATGTATGGTTGTTTAAACTTCTCTCAATTCTCATTTCTCGTTTCTGAATTCTCCCTTGTCTTATTAAGATTCTCTACAAAACTGTCTCTCTATGCGCCTTACTATCTTTAGAATGATAATCCTTCTTTTTACTGTTTCACACAACTGAGGCATATAAAATTCATAAGTAAACATTGCATTAAGAAGTTCTCAAGAAGAATTTTTGCTTATGCAGATATTGTTAACACACATCACCATGATAATTTTGCATTGACGTAACAATCACACAATTTTGCATTGATGCAACGATAGCTGTACTTTTTGAAATTTTCCTTATCCTTTATAATCTTGTTTTAGAATTAAAAACAGAAAATAGAAAAAAAATCTAAATGTGAAAACAGAAAAATAATGCTGCTATTACTGTACTGCTTTCCATAAAGATTTTGGCATAGATAATATTCCAATATTATTTGTTTGTTTGTTTGTTTGATTTGTATTCTGCCTTTATTACTTTTACCAATAACTCAAGGTGGCAAGCATATCCAATACACCTTCCTCCACCTATTTTCTCCACAACAATAATCCTGTGAGGTGTGTGAGGCTGAGGCAGAGTAACTCAGGGGTGTCAAACTTGCGTCATCACCACGTCATCACGTGATGTATCACGACTTTCCCCCCTTTTGCTAAACCAGGAGTGGGCCTGGCCACTGAGTGATGCATCCAGCCTACAGGCCGCGAGTTTGACAGCCCTGGAGTAACTAGTCCAAAGTCACCCAGCTGACTTTCATGACTAAGGCAGGACTTGAACTCATGATTTCCTGCTTTGTGGCCTGGGATTTTAACTATTATACAAGCTGGCTCTATTAGCTGGAACTACTTTCTGTAAAATTACAGAATCTGTTATCATGTGTCACAGAAGAGGTTTTTCCAGGCTGTAGAAAGGAAAAGCTCCAACTGCATTATATCAAGTACTAAATTCCATTGTTCACACAAGCAACAGTCATTTGGCATAGGGCTGTTCCAGCCAAGTAGTGTGAGGGACATGGCCACACATTGCTTTTGCATGACAACAATTTCATTCCCAGCTAGCCTTTCTTGGTTCCCTAAGAGTTACAAGCACGCCTTGTTCGCAGCAAGTGCAATATGATATCAATAAAGGAGAATATTGGTAGCTCAGGGTTGAAATGAGGAATCCGTGGTGCTCTCTGAGCTTGGTTGTTTTCCTTGCAGACATTTCATTACCCAAACTAGGTAATATCATCAATGCTAGTCCACAATGAGCTTTAATTTTGACTAATTTTCTTGAGGATGAGTTTTCCTTAAATAAATCATCTTGGAACTCTTGATCTCTCTTACAAAAATTGAGCATCCGTTCAGAAACCTGGATGTAGTGTCTACCATACTTCTCTACTGGTGAAGACATTTGAATATTAGGATGTGGCCAGAAGTTGCAGATAAAAAAAAACCCATCCATATGGTTGGTCTTAACTGATAAGACTGGAAAAGACAGGGATAGAGGAAGGGTTGGGCAAAGATATAAGTGGCACACGTGGCTGGTGGAATCAAATAGCAGATAAATAAAAGGAACGTTTGCTAAAGAATTGAATCACAGGACACAATATGAAGTTAGAGCAAAGCAGCTAGACTACTATATATATTCTGAGAAAACATTGCCTATCATTTTCACTTCACATTTTTCTACCGGGAAAAATCAGTTTCATAGAATTGTGGAATTGGAAGCACAAGAAGAATCGTCAAGTCCAAACCATCACAATGTGCAGGGAATGCAATTAAACCAACCTTGAGAGTATAGCTTCTCCTTCAATGGCGAATCTACAACCTCCATAGGTAGACTATTCTGCTGTTTTATGGCATCCATCTACAGCCTCTCACCTGCCTGGGGAACAGCCAAGTCTGGGTGACTTTCTGGAAGGCTAAAAAGAACTGTCAAATTACTGAAGAAAATTTTAATTTCCTGAATATGCATGTCCTTTTCTGTGGTGGCTTCTATTCTGTGTAATTTGACAGTCTCTACCTTTTTCGCCTTCCAGAAAGTCATGAAGTCTTGGCTGTTCCCCAGGCGGATGAGAGGCTATAGATGGATGCCGCCAGGGCATCCCAGGAGAATGTCTGAGGCACCAGGTTTTAATCTTTATTTGTCTGATTGTTATGATTTTGTAGTTTTATTGTCGTGCCCACCAAATTTGTGCTCCAAGATGAGTCACCATACAAATTGCTTAATAAACAATTAAAAATAAAGGATGGGGTATTTATAGAAGCACTGCTTTTGAGAACTTGTGTGTGGTCAAGTTGACAACAAACTGAATGTAAGCCAGCAATGTGAGAAGAGCTAATTACCACAAAAAAAGACATGCTTTCTTTTTATTATTATTATTATTATTCTGTTCCTTTTTTATTATTCTGTTTTGTTTTTAAACAAGAAAAATTATTTTTTTTAAAAAGACATGCTTTCTAAATCCCCGTAGATAGCAATATTTCATGGGAGGGACCTGGAGTGTGTGACCACACTATCCAACCTGGTGGATCTTGTATATATGCTCAATGTTGTTCCTCTGTTAATATAATATTTTATACTTCTCCCTGTTGAATGACATCTTTTTCCCAGCTTTTCAACCTTTCCACATTAGATTATCATATCATTCTGTTATCCTACTACCCAGGTTATTAATAAAATGTTGAATAGTACTAGCCCCAAGACAGATCTCTGCAGGAATCCACTGCTAACTCAATGTATAGTGTCCAATGGTGACTGAGTATTATTAATTTAATACTATAATTTAATTTAATAGATTTTGAGACTGCCCAACTCCAAAAAAGACTCTAGGTATACTTTAATAGTTTGTCACTGAGAATGTCATGGGGAACTTTGTTAAATCTTTGTAAAATTAATAGAATGTATCTGCAGCATTCTTCTTATTTATTAAAGTAATTACCTTATGATAGAAGGAGATGAGATTTGTCTCTTAAAATCTGGTTTTGACCTAGCTATCATGGACAGCATTGTCTTCAAGATGCTTACACATTGCATACTTCATTATCTTCCTAAGTCTTACTGGGCTCACTAATCTATAATTACTGGGATCAATCTGTAGCTGTTTGGCAAAGATGGAGACAACATTTACTCTTCTCCAGTCTTCTGATGTCTCCTCAGCTCTCTAGGACTACAAAAAGATAATCCACAGAGCTCTTGACAGCTCTTCAGCTGGTTCCTTCAGTATTCACAAGTGTATTTCATCAGGGTTGGGAGACATGTAGTCATTCAAATTAGTTAGAAGTTCCTTTTGCTACATTCTTATTGACTTTCACTCTCTTCTGTTGTGTTTGTTCCCAGTCTGTGCTATTCAAACCACTATTTCCTTTGGAGGTAAAGAAAGATAAAATAAGGGTTAGCTCCTCTGTTTTCTCTCCAAATTCACTTTGAGTGTAAAAAAAAGAAAAGAAAAAGAATTGGTGGCAACTGCACTTTGTCAGATTGAACATACCTCAATCTGCAGAGAATTCCTCCTAAAAACCTATAGATCTTGCAGGCTCCTTTCCCCCCCAACCAGTACACCAAAAAAGGGATGTATTTCAAGGGAGTAATTTCTGGTAGCATTTTGTAGAATAGCAAGGAGAAGCTAAATTGAGATTAGTAACCTACCATGTCAGGCTTACATGTTTTGCATTGAAGAGCTTTTTGAATATGGATGGCTTCTGTTTTTCTGAATACTTCTTTTTAAGTTGAAATGTTGCATTCTTCTTCTTTCTGCACAATGCACATGCCAAACCACAAAGTGGAGGAGTGACAGCTCAGCATTATCTTTTATTCTCAATGCTCAGGAAAGAAAGCTTTCACATTCCTTTCACATCAGTTTATCAGCATGTAAGGCAATAATTCTAAGTGTAGCTTTTGCTTTAAAACTTTTTTTTACTCCCGGTATTTAATATTTTCTTTTGCCCAGTTTTGCAGAGCTATGACCTGATGATGATGATGACCAGATCTATTACACAAAATTCCAAAACCTAAATTATAATCACCTTCAAATTAAGTCATTGGGATAGATATGCTACTCAAGAAATGCCTGTTATTATGACAAGCTATGTGTAGAATAATGTTGTCTAGATTCCTGTGAGCTGTATGGGTACTTGAAAAGTTGAATGATGGGGTTTTGAGCTCATCCTTACTTCTAACTGCAACATGAGCATGTTTCAATAACTATTTCTAGAAAACATGTCTTCAGTATTTTGATTTTGTTACATCTCTAGCCCAGCAAAGGCAGCTTCAAGTCATTTTTATGTATTGTATTGTTTTCTTCTCCTGACACGGTTCTTGGTAAACATGATCCACAGTGCTTCATAAATCAGGAAGTTGGTAATTTATCTTCTCAACTTGTATTGGCTACTTTAGGCTGCTGTAAGTATACCCACTTCCCTCTGGTTTCTGGACATTGCCCTCCATGTCCATTCACTGCAGGAGAGACCAAGCATTTGCCCACTTAATGTTCAACCACCAGTATGTTTGTTGGAAGAAATGTCCATCTGGGTTCAGTTCCAGGTGGGGAAGAAAGACACTGGAAACATAGTGACTGCTTGGAAAGATGGTTTAATGGTGGACAGGACCACATGGCTTGGGCTCCTGGGCAGAAAAAAAGCTGCTGAGAGTCCCTTGGTTTTAAACCCTCTCTGAGGTCCTACCTTCCTGCTTCCTGTTTCCTGTACAAGAAATGTATCCCATTGGCTGTCAGACTCCCAGGGGGCAGGGGATCTTAGCTAACTTTGTAGACTGTGTAGCTAAGTTTGCTTGAAAAGTTGGTGGGTGGTACAAGACGGGGTTTGGGCAATTCTTAATGGCCCATTAATAAGCTGAGCTCTTCCTGACAATAGAGCTTTATTATGTAGAATAGACTGGCTCAGGACTTAATGGGCCCTTTAACAAAGGTGGGGAGCTGAGTTTCTGCCTCTCTAGAGTTTCTACTTCTCTTTTTGGGGAAAATATTCTGCCTTTTTAATATTTCCTAGAATATTTCATTTTTCTAGGAGAGGGGTGGGTTTTAACTTCCATCACTAGCATAAAGTTAACTGCATTTCATAGATCAATGCTATGCTATACTATAGACATAGACCAACAATATTTCAGAAGTGAAAAAGTTATGAGGATACTTCTCTACCTTTTGAAAATAAACATTTAATATCATTTAGAAATCCTTGCCTTCTAAACATATTAAAACAAGCTTCCAGCTAAAGTACCACTTGATATTTTGCAGCCACTCCTTGCCCAGCACATAAGTAGCAATTTCTAGATATGGGAGAAAATGTTTTCCCTAATTCAGGGTTTAACTGCTTCTTTCTTGCTAATAACGCATTTACCTTCTGCAGCTAAATTGGCATCTCTATTTCAGTAAATATATTTCATGCTATTTCAGAGTTCTGCTTTAATTTAATGAAGTGCACTACCATATACAAACTCTCCCGGTCTAAAGTACTCATGCTGGGGTGTATAGAAGATTTAAATTGTTCCTAGCAGAGCTCAAGTCCTTGCTTCTGCATTTCAAAGGAAATGATAGTGTGGGATGTGCATGTTTTTCTTTAGCCAGAGGCACAATGTGTACTTTGAAGTTAAGGATCTGGCTCAGGCCCATTTGTGTTGAAACTCAACTTGGATGCTTATCCTTCATCTACTATATGCTAATGATGACTGAAATACCTTAATATGAGGCAGAAGGAATGATCAGTGAAATTGGCTAGAATTTATCAACCCCTTCTCTCAGTTATGAAAAAGGACCTAATTCTGAGGTATTTTTCCAAGAGGGCAAGGATTTGAAGCCAAGCCCAGAGAGGACCTTGCATAAAAATGAGTAAATGTGAAAAGATCAGCTTTCTATACCATTTTGATGTCCTAGGGGAAAAAAATCTCTCAATCTTTTTCTCCTCCCCCTCCCTCCATTCTCTCTTACATACATTTTTCTTCAGACTTCAAGATGGCCTAAGGGCAGATCTCCTCTGCCTGACCTAAAGTCACTGATTGAAACCTGTGCTTAAATAGATTCCTGAAGATGGGAGTTCCAGATTTAATAACAGTGTGGTGCTACATTGGATCCCACGTTGTTTTTAAGTACGTTTTCTCAAATGCGCACTCAGAAAACCCATTCTGTACATGGGCCAAGGCTGCAGTGAGTTCTTAAAGCAAATTACTTTGAAGTGAAGTGGTAAAAAAGGGAGTCGCATACCTGCTGGGTTGATCAACTAGCTCTTCCATTTGAGTTTTCAAATATTCTTTCCTGACACAACAGTTGTATTACTGCTTGCAAACCAAGAGAAAGGCTTTGCAACCAAATTCAACTCAAGAGAAAGCATGGAATTTATGTTTTTCTTTTAGTCAGTTCACGGTAATGATTTTATTTTGTTTTGTGATGGAAAAACAAGTCTGGTTTCGGAAAACGGAGAGTATCTATCTCCACATCATCTTTTGTTCCACTGACATCAGGGTTCTTGAGAGATTTATTTAGGGAATCAAACAAGCAGGGTCATTAACACTGCTTTTTGTAAATTTAGCTTCTCCTCAAACTTCTGATCACAGCGATAATGCAGCAGATGGCTCTGTTGTGTTCGGTTTGATTTGATTACTTGTTAACTTCTCTGCATGTTCTCCAACAATGTACGTGAAAAGCAGCATAGAGCTGAGAGAGAAGAGGTTCAACCTTGCCTATAATCTATGTGATGCTTTTATTTGCTGGAGCGTGAGACCTTCGGGAGCCATCAGAAGCCTGGATAAAATCCGCCACCCAGAGTCACCTTATTGGGGAGATGGGTGACATATAAGTTTAATAAATAAATTAATAAAATAAATAAAATGCTATTCTAACTTCTGAAGAATTTAGGTGTAATTGAACCAAGCTACTTCATACACAGATGGGTATTAATGTAACTTCAATTCATGTAGCTGAAAATACTAACTACCTGTATTAAGAAATTAGATTTGTCTGACTATATTAACAGTCTAAGCCATAGGTGTCAAACATGATACATCATGTGACATCATGTGATGTATCACAATATTTTTTGTCTTTGTGGAGCCGGGGTGGGTGTGGCCTGCACGCGATGCATCCGGCCCGTAAGCCGCCAGTTTGACACCCCTGGTCTAAGTTGTAAGAAGCAAATGAATGAAAAAGCAATCTAGGCCAGGTCAACTCTTATTCTTAACCTGCTTTTTCTTTTGTTTTTATTTGCTGTTTTTAACTCCCATATGTAAGACACTTAGAATACCTCATTGATGGAAGTGGCACATGAGTTAATAAACAAGCTGTTAACTTCAAAGCATGATTTTGCTGTCGCAGCCATTGCCGCTTTTCAGCTTGCCACAACAATAGAGGGGAGGGAGAGCCACCTTTGGAATGCCAGTTCCAGGTGGCGGTAAGAAATCATCCCGTGGGAACCAAGGTCATCTAACCAGATGTTCAATAAAGACTTAAAACAGTTTCCATAACAATCCCTGGCCGTCTAATTGGACAACATGACCTGCACTAATAGTGGGAGGGAGTTTCTATTCTTTAATTTTGTGAAAACTGTGGGAATTACCGTAGGTAGAGTTGGTTTTTCTTTCAGTCTGTGCCCATATGATGCACTCAAGAAAGTTTTGCATTCAGAGATTGGAACATCTCAAAGGTGCTTGCTTGGTTGGGGTTGTCAGTCGGAAACCTGACACACAAGCAACACCTCAATCTACATTTTTTTCAAGTAGAAATGTCCTTGTCATTTTAACAAATTGTGCTCTAGCGAGACAAATGTGAAAAAATAGAAATCCCAGTCAAATGTTACAACTCCAACAGAAAACAATGGCCTTGTTTATACATAAACTGAATCCAATATTTCTGACCATGGCTTGTTAAACAAGCCATTGTGGCTTGCTTTGTGCATAATTTTAATCAAATGATGTTAAACTTAAAATCAAACCTATTACAGCTAAACATTATATGTGAACCAAACCAATGACATATAGTTTTGAAACACTACACATGTTAGGATGGAGGATTTTATGAAAACTGATCCTCATGAAACCTATGGATTTCAAGATATGAAATGTTTACTTGCAGGATATGTGCATATCTTTACAGAGAGCAGCAGGAATGTAGGCTCTGAATAACAAAACTCCAGAAGCAATTGCACTAGAGCAGTGGTGGGCAAACTTATTAGTCAACTGAGCCAAATATCAACAAAACAGCGATTGAAATTTCTTTTGAG